>JANHFM010011881.1:0-12104 GCA_032468115.1 Grayia smithii | reverse complement strand
GCTGAGTCAACCTTGAGCCGGTGAGATTCAATCTGCTGAACTGCAACTAGCAGTCAGCTGAAGTAGCCTGCAGTACTACACTCTAATCACTGCGCCACCTCGGCTCCTTACATCTAAATCATCAGTTTCAGAAATGTCATAGAATGTAGCCTAAACCATGCAGTCAATATATGACCTTGAAAATAACTTTCCATATCAACCTATTCATATTTCTATCACCTCATGCCAAGCTGATTTTAATATGCTAACACTGATATACAGTTGAAAAAAAGATTATTGTGCTTGGTCTAATGTGCAACTTAGAGATCTTTCTACTATTACTAAAATACTCCTGAGTTTCAAATGAACTAAGAGGTCAGTTGTCCATTCCAGTATTTTCCGCTTTCTAAGATTTAGAAACTAATTGCTGAATTGCACAGTTGGGAGAAAAACTATATGTTATATGGGGTCATGGAAGAGGGCCTTATTTAAGAGTGCCTTTTCTTTGCAGCCAACTTAAAGCTACCATTCTGTGTGAAGTTGTATTCAAGACTCCACAGTAGTCTGTCCACACCCCATTGTGTGTTGTCAAAATGTTTTATTTCTGTTTCTACTTCTGAAAATATTCATTGTTTTACATTTTATGTATTGTATAGACTGTAACACATTCTGAAATATTTAAGCTAGTAGGACTGTAAACAGTTTAAGAAATAAATAAAACTCTTTGAAACTAAATAAAGGGGTGTTGGTCCTACCTGAGATGCCCTTTCTTGTTGTAATCGATGGGAGTGGCCAGGATGGGTTATTCTAGGCTCGTAGCTCTATGGACTGAGTTGAATTTCTGAAGTTCCGCCTCCCTGGTGACGTTCCTCAGTTTAACAATGAAGATGAAGCTAATGGTGTAATCCACCTGAAAGACAAAACAAAGAGTTCCACCCATCCAGAGTTGAACCAGACAGTCAATTGGGTGGGACTGGCCACTCCAATGGATCACAATAAGAAGGGGCGTCTCAGGAAGGACCAACGTCCCTTCTCCATAGTGAATCGACGGGAGTGTCCAGGATGGGACATACCAAAGCTTGGCAGTCCTACAGGCGGGAACTGCTCTAGTCCTGAGCCCCCACCTCATGAAACTGCTGTAAAACCTGCCAGCCAAAGGCAGCCTCGGCCAAAGCGTAAGAGTCAAGTCTGTAATGATGGATGAATGGCGATGGGGATGTCCATGTCGCTGCCCTACAAATCTCTTCTACAGAAGCCTGGGTAGCCCAGGCCACCACCGTGGCTGCACTCCCTGTGGAGTGTACTGTAATTCCTCGAGGCACCTGGAGAGCTTGAAGCTCATATGCATGGGTTATACAAGCCCAAAGCCAATGCCTCACTGTAGAAGGGGTCACCCTGTGGCCAAGGGTTGATGGTTGAAAGGAAACGAACAGGGATTCGGTCTTCCAAATGGAAGCAGTCCTTGAGATGTAAATATGGAGGGCCCTCCTAACATCCAGTGTATGCAATGTCTGCTCCAAGGCGTGCCGAGGCCTTGAACAGAAATACGGTGAGTTTTCTGGAAACAAGGAGTTGACCTTTGGAAGAAAGGCAGGATCCAACCGCAGGACCACCCTGTTTGGATAAAAAATACAGAGGTCTTTCCTCACCGATGCCTCCAACTCTGATATCGGTCAGGCAGACGTGACAGCCACAAGGAAAGCAATCTTACATGAGAGTAGGCAAAGGCTGGCCTCCCGTAAGGATTTGAATGGTGCCTTGGTAAGGGGCTGTAACACCCTGGCCAAGTCCCAGGTGGGATAGCGGTGTATCGTTGGAGGTCGTAAATCAGAAAGGGCCACACCCTCAGGTGGTGAGCAAGGTAGCCCCAATCTCCAAAGTTCAAAACTGAGGCCAGGGCAGCAACCTGTCTTCACAAGGTGTTAGGGAATAGCCCCCTTTCCAGGCCCTCCTGCAAAAACTCCAACACATCCGCCACTGAAACTTAAGTAGGGTTCAAGCATCCCGTGGTACACCAATCCATGAAAGCTGTCCAAGTCGCATTATAAATGTGTGTGGCAGAAGGTCGCCTGGCTGCCTGGATCGTCCTTATAACCCTGTTGGAGAACTTCTCCCGTTTTAGGAGCCTCTGCTCAACTGCCAAGATGCCAACTGCAGCCACTGAGGCTCTGGATGGAAAATGGGCCCTTGGTTGAGGGAGACCTTTTCCAGGGGAATCCTCCACTGTCCTCCACTGACAAGCTGACCAGGTCGGCAAACCATGGTCGTCTGGGCCAATGGGGGGCAACCAACAGCACCTCTGCCCTCTCCAACAACACCTTCCTAATGACAGCTGAGATCAGGGGCAGGGAAGAGAAGATGTACAAGAGGTCCCTGGGCCAAGGGCATCGCAGAGCACCCCCTCTTCTCCCAGGGCAGGGAACCTCAAAAGGAATCTGGGAAGGTGAGTGTTCATCAAGAGGCAAAGTGATCGACAACCGGATGGCCAAACCGGTCTGCGAGTTCTGCAAACAGCCTGGGATGGAGGTGGCACTCCGATTCATCAACAGTGGCCCAACTCAACCAGTCTGCTCAGATGTTAGCTACCCCAGCAGTGTGATATGCTTGCAGTGATAAGAGATGTGTCTCTGCCCAGTGGCACAAAGTCTCCGCCTCCTTCATGATGGACCTCAACCAAGTCCCCCTTTGACGGTTGATGTGGGCTTTCATCATTATATTGTCTGTGAGGAGAACATGGTGCCCTTCCACCTCCCTGGCAGAATGGCAGAGCCACATATTGAAAGTGATGGCCAGCATAGCAAAACCTCAGGAACTGTCAGTTGCTTGGACGGATAGGGACGTGGAGGTATGCCTCCATTAGGTCCACAGAGGCCAAAAAGAGATCCCCTCTAATATGGAATGCAGGGAGTGCATCTTCTGTACAAAATATACTTGTTGAGTCCCTTGAGATTTAGAATTGCCCTCCACACACACACCCCATCTCCACCCCCAGGGCCTTTGGGATGATGAACAAGATTGAATAGAACCCCAGCCCCCGCTGGTCTGGCGGAACCGTCTGAATGGCCCAAATATCCAGCAAATGCTGAATAGCCACTTTCATGAGTCCCCATTTTACCGGGTCTCCTAAAATGAGACAGCGGAGGAAAAGCCTTGGGGGAGGGGAAAGGAATTCCAGGGAGAGCCCTGCTCTTAATGTCTGCCTGACCCAGGCGTCGGTAGTGATGTCATCCCAGCAGTCCACAAAAAGGCCAAGATGGCTCCATATGGGATCCTGAGGCCCGATGTCACTTGTGGCGATGGGCACCTCTGCCAATGTTGCCCCGGAAGGGATGTCCAGCCTGTGGCTGTCTACCTCTAAAGGCAGGTCTGTCGGTCTGGTAACCTGACCAGGAATGGAAGGACCAGTGTTGTTGGGGAAAGCTTCCCCCAGCTCCCCACTGACGAAATCTGGTGCTGGGCAGTAATCAACCCGTCTGCCCTGTGAAGAGAAAACCTTCCTCTTCTGTCTGGTGGTCTACTAGTAAGGGGTCCAGAGTCTAAATAGAGGCTTTCTCCCTCAAAGGTGGCAGAGGCCAGTTTCCACTTATTCTTAGTGTCCATGCGCCAGTGATGTAACCACAGCATGTGATGGGCCATGATTGCCAACACCATGGCCCTTGCCAAAAATTTGGCAGAGGCCAAATTTGCGTCCGCAATATACTCTGCCGTCACCAGGATCTTGGAAAGATCCTGGTGCACCCAAACATCGTCCAGTGATAAACTGGACTGCAGCTGTCGGAGCCAGTGCACTGACACTCTGTTGAAAAACGCCACTGCAGTAGATGCCCGTTTTGCCCAACAGTCCACCTGGTGAGCCCAGCGGAAGGCCGTTTCCTCCTTCCGCCTTCAAGGCATCTTCCGCATCAGCTGAGAGGAAGAGATCAAGGCAGCCATGGGGATATCAACCTTGGGAACCTGTATCAAGTTAAGAAGTTCAGTGTCAACACCGAAGAGCATATTCTCCAGTCCAGTAGGCCAGGATGCAGTAGCCAGTGAGGCCCACTGCCAACGTATCACCTCTAGAAGCATCCTAGGGATTGAGATCATTTCTGCCTCTATGGCCTGTTCCATGAACAGGAAATCCTCCTGTTCCCCGAAGTCAGGGATAGGCTCTCTTGCATTAGAGTCCTTTCCCAGATGGGCAGTAGCCCACGCCTTGGCAAGCAGAGGCTTGAGGAGCGCAGGGTTAAAAAGGCCCTGAAAGGATGATCTTCTCGAAGTCTGAGAAGTTTCCCTCACCCTGGAACCCCTCTGATTGGAAGGACATGCTCTGGCCCAAATGTGCTGGCTAACAAAGCCCATGATAGCTAGCCCCCTCAGTAGTTGGCCGCCAAAGGTCCATATCTGAGTCAAGATGCAAAACAGGTTCGGGCAATTGCTGACGCTGACATAGTCCTTCAGCAATTCCCTCCAAATGCTAGGCCAATCCAGTGCTTCATAAATGAAGGCATATCCTGCTCCTGCAATCCCCCCTGTGCGGAGCCCCACCACGGTTGGAGTAAAGGTTATACACCACCCCCAAGGGTGCTGGAATGGCCCTGCTTAAAGGCACCTGCAGTAGCCTTTGCAAATTCTTTGTCCAAGACCCTCTGTCACTTCTGAGCTGTCCATTTGTCCACCTTCGTCCATTCGTCCACCTCTATGCGCCCACCTCTATGTGCCTGGGCCTTTGCCTTTATCTTGGCAGCAGCTGCCAGGCTGGCTGTCCTTGGTTTAGTTGGGGCTCTGGCTACCTTATAAGGCTGAACAGACCAGCTGAAAAATTGGAATGCTCCCCACTGTCCTCCATTGGTCAGCCTGAAGGAAAAGCGGTACTGGTGGCCAGCCAAGGCCATAAGGCCTCAAGGAAGTGATCAAAGATATGGTGAGGCCTGTGATAGGCCTGCCCAGACCCAACTGGGTATCTGCCCTGAATGGGTGGCTAGACAGTGATCCCTGTACCTGGAAGTATGGCAGAGCAAGCAGGGACCCCACACCCTTCTATAGAGTGACAGGGCGAGACTCGAAAATACTGGTCTGAATCCTGATTCCACCAGAGGAGAAAGTCAGACAAAATTGCCGACCGTATTCATAAAATGGCCAACCTTGTGCCTTCCAAAAATGTGCTGGCAGGCCTTTATTGGACTGCAGTAGCAGGCCCACTGGCTACTGTAGTTGGCAGGCCTATGGTCAGGGTTGCCATCCGCTGCTGTGGAGAGCCCCACCACACAAGTGAGCTGCACAGCAATGCCGGGGGAGTGAAGCCCCCCGGGCTTGAGTCCACTGGTTTGAGTGCACCAAAATGTCTTTGACCCTGCACAACGTATCCTGAAGCCGCACCAAGCTGACTGAGGCTGGTGCAGTCCTAACGACTCCTGCCATGCTTCTTGCGCTCAGCGCGCCAATACACAGTCAAATTAGTGACGCACACCCAGGTTGCAAGAGGCTGGTGTAGCCGAAACAGCTCCAAATGTGCTCAGCAGTGAGGGAACATCTCCACTGCACAGCTGACAGGCGCTGAGGTGCGAAATGCCGGCAGCTCCAAAAATCAAAATCAGAGCAAAGAAGCCGTGCCAAGGCTCCATGAGGCTGGTGTGATCCTGGTGGCTCCCAGCTCAATCTGCCACAAGAGAGAACAGCCGCAACAGTTGGGGCTTTAGCCCGCTACACAACCCCCCCAAAGCCAGCCAAGCCAATAGGGGGGTGAGGGGGGAGGCGCCAATGTGGGCCACCCCCATCTCAAACCCGTAGCCAAAGAGAGCCTTCCCCAGCTGCAAAGGAAAACAATCCAGCAAGAAATACAATAATAATAAAAAAAGAGAAGAAATCAAAGGAAAAAGAAAAAATCTGAAACGAAGTCCTGATTCTACGGCTCAGCTCACAAGCTCAATAGAGCGAAGCAAGATGTGTCCATAAGCTGAGACTGAGTTGAAAAAACTGAGGAATGTCACCAGGGAGGCGGAACCTCAGAAATTCAACTCAGTCCATAGAGCTACGAGTCTAGAATAACCTATCCTGGACACTCCCATCAATTCACTATGGAGAACAAATGAGGTAAAATTTAAGTACAGGTAGTCCTCGACTTACAACAGTTCATTTAGTGACAGTTCAAAGTTACAACAGCACTGAAAAAAGTGACTTATGACCATTTCTCAGTTATAACCTTTGCAGCATCCCCATGATCATGTGATCAAAATTCAGATGCTTAGCACCTGGTTCATATCTTTGACCATTGCTGTGTCCCAAGGTCATGTGACCTTCTGACAAGCAAAGTCAATGGGGAAGTAAGATACACTTAATAATCAGAAAACTAATTTATCAACTGTAGTGATTCACTTAACAACTGAGGCAAGCAAGGTCGTAAAATGGGGCAAAACTCACTTAACAAATGTCTCAGTTAACAACAGAAATCTTGGGCTCAATTGTGGTTATATCTGTAAATCACCAACAAATTCCACTAAAGTCTTTAAATCGGTAAAAGATGCAAATGCTTTTTAATGCCATTTGCCCAGAAGTTCACTCTGACCTTGAATATAGTCATAAAAATAATAACTTATGGTAATAAAGAAATAAATCTTGCTAACCAAATCAGAAGAAACCTGCATGCCTAGACCTGTGTGCTGGTAAAAAGCTGGAAACGCAACAGCTTACACAAGCACTTATTAACCCTGCCCATAAGACTGGCGGATGTGGAAGGAGGTATTTTATTTTAGAACACCTATCACCACTTTTCATAATACCAAGAGTAACAATTCTATGTGTACTTAGTACAGTTTCTAGCAAAAAATGTCCATAGGAATGCATTAACTCGATTTATGACTGGGGGCTCATGTGAGTGTCTCAACTTACAATTGTCACGCCTTATAACTAAAATGCCATTATGGTTGTTACATTGAGAACTATCTGTAGTTCCTCATTCACACAATGATATAATGACACATGTATTATTTTGACACTTGTGGTTTCTTATAGATGCCTACACAGTTTTCTCAAACAAAAACTTCTCCAAAATTCCTGGACTGTTCCATTTCAAACGGTGGTTGAGCCTGTTCATGACTGGCCTATCCAATAAGAAAACCTGATACAGAGACAACTTGCTGTCAAGTTAAGATACATTTCTTATTTGTTAAGCTGTCTTCATAAATTTCTCATTTTTATGCTCGCTACATATTGTATACAGCAAATTCTTTAAATTCTGTGCCTAACTGAGGCATGATATCCTATAATCCTCATGATATGAATGAAAACATCTCAGGTGTCTTGTTATCACTGAGCTGGTACAATTTCTTTCTATCCCTTCCTGGCACAACCTGAAGTAAAATCATCTTTGGGATTCTGGAATTCTCATTCTGATAATAAGCACCTATGCCAATTAAGAAACATTAAAGGGAAAAATGGAAAATAGGTTTTTGCTTAAAAAAGTGCACACATTAGCAATACTACATGCCATTTATCAAATCAAATTAAAATCTGGCATTCAGCTTTGGAAACATCTTTCAATGATAAGTTAAGATGTTTCACTCTGTACTCCTAGTCTAGTAGATAAGGATTCTCCTTTTTCAATCTTGGAATGAAATGCATATAATTTATATGCAAACAGGTTATTTATAACCAATGATCTTGTGTTATCTCCAATCAAGCTTACTTGAAAAGTTCACACCACACCCAAATACTTAGTCACATACACATGGGCAACAAATTTTTCATTATATAATTTTTGTTATGCCTAGCAATCTCATGTAACACAAAAATTCTCAACTAATTTTAAGATTAATTAGTAATCTATAACTTATCAGATATTTACCCTAAGAGGAAAGTGATTATTCTTATTTTTTAAAAAACGGGAAACTGAGGCAAGGAATATTAAAAGCCTATTCAAGAGTATACAATGAACACAATGTTAAGTAGGGATATAATAATGCTTGTTAAATATTTAACCTGCCAAGCTACACCCAAATCTTATCAGGATGCCAAGTTCAGTATAGCATCCTATATAAAATGTTTTCTCATGCATTTTTTATAATTATCAGCGGGGAGAAACTAATTGTTATATACAGTATTGCCTAAATTCAACAAAATCCTTCCCATTTCATTCTTTAACCACATGCAATCTCAAACAAAATCAAGCAAGGATCAGTGGTAAAAGGGAGCCCTGAAAGATAGGCTCTTAGGTTTAAACTATGGCTTTGTTGCTTATGTCTTTTAAACAATTTTCATTTATTTTTAATTATTAAGAATATGTCACAAAAGGGATTAGCTGTACTTATCAATGGTGACAGTTTAGGATCACCCAAATCTAAATTCACTCCAATTTCAGAAAGATTGCCTTTCAACCTCACCTGTCTCATAAGATTGTCATAGAACTGATATAGGAAGATGAAATATATACTCATATATTTTATTCATTTATAAGCCAACTCCCCAGGAAAAGAAATGTGACATGCAGGTATACAGTGGTGCTTAAAAGTTTGTGAGCCTCTTTGAATGTTCAGTATTTGTACATAAATATGACCCAAACTGTGAGCTGTTTTCCACACAATTTCTAAAACTACTTAAAGAAACAAGTGAGTCAAAAACATAGTATACTTGTTCATTGATTTAGTGAGGAAAATGACCCAAAGCTACATACCTGTAGGTGGCAAAAGTATAGGTCATAACCATTGAAAATTAGAAAGCATTCACAAACTTTTTTAGAACCACTATAATAATAACAAAAACTAAATTTTCAATACATAATTCTAGTAAAATATAAGTATTTATGTGTTCAACATTGTAGTCATCGTAATCACCATCATCATGAAAACTCTCTGAAAGACTTTGAGCCAATTACCATTTCTTAGCCCAATCCTTCCTATAGGACTGTTGCTGTAGAATAACATTGGGAGAGAAAGTATGAACTGAACTAATGGAAAAAAAGCAAATATATCAAAATGATAATGCAACATCTGTGATCACTTATTTTAATAATATGAATATAAAAGCAGACATTTTGTATATTACTGCAAATGCATTATGATTTCTTATCCTATGGAAAGTTCATCCATTAAATTTTGTTGTTTGCTTTCCCTACTCTTGACTATAGAGAAAAATCCTTAGCAAAAGAAACTTTTGACTAATACATGTAAAAACACGTGCTTTGGTACAAGCAGCATTACCCATCCAACTGTGGAACAAAGTTGGAATATCAATAATAATTCAGAACTCCCATATAATAAACAATATACAACCTCTACCTAGCCACTATAACAGCTGAGTCTCAACTCGCAGAACATAGAATGTTTTTAATAGCCCCAGCCAGGTGCTTCTAAACCTTTCTCCTTCTCCTCCTTTCTCCAGCACCTCCCTGCCCCCTTCGATTTGGATGATGAAAAGCCAATGCAAATTGTAGCAGACAGATAGGCCCAGGAGCCTGTACTGTCTCTGTACCATTGCCCAGAAGAACGGCAACAGTACAGAGAGCTCACCTTTTGTTTTAGTTGTCAAGAGCCTGGCCATATGGTCAAAAATTGCCCTACTAAACCACCAGGAAGAGGCAACAGATGCCTCCACTACTCATGGCCTGGATGACAAGCCCCAAGGCCAAGGAAACAGAAATGCCACCTCTCTACAAGCTTGTAGCACTCAAGCACTGAATGGACCTTAATTACTTCCATGCTCAGGTACATTAGTAGAATTTCATTCTATCCTGACACATCCCAGTGGTCAGGAAAACACCATCCTTGTTTTGACAGATTCTGAAGCAACTCCGACTTCATAAACATAGCCACAGTCCAGAAACTTAAAAGGAATGTTGGTTCTTACCTGATACGTGACTTCTCATGGGCTGGGGACATCAGCCAGACTGAGTAGAGCTTGCCTATCAGCAAAAGGACCGAGCCTGCCAATCATTTTCTTTAGTCCCGCCTCCTTACCAGGGAATCCCCAGTCTCGGCGAGATGACTGACAGGCCCTGTGTGTTCGCCCAGAAAGAAAGACGAGGAAGGAGAAGAAAACCCCTAAGAAGAGCCAGACACCCACGGGCGGGGCTGGCTGATGTCTCCAGCCCACGAGAAATCATGTATCAGGTAAGAACCAACGTTCCTTCTCCGATGTGGCTGGAGACATCAGCCAGACTGGGACCTACCAAAGCTATGTGTCCCTAGGAGGGTGGGAAGGTGTCTGGCCTGACAAACCCGGGGCAACTACCACCCGCTGTAGGACCCTGCAACCGAATGCTGCATCGGCTGAGGCGAACTGGTCAAGGCGGTAGTGTTTAATAAAAGGAGATGGAGTAGTCCAAGTAGCTGCTCGACATATCTCCAACCAAGACGCTTGCGTGGCCCAAGCCACGGACGTGGCTGCATTTCATGTTCAATGAGCTGTAACACGGGGAGGTCATGGCAGTGACCGAAGGTCATAAGCTTTGGCTATAGCGTGCCTGATCCACCAACCCACTGTCGAAGAGGAAGCATTATGTCCTAGAGGTGGATGTGAATGATACGAAGAGCGCCTCTGAGCGTCGAAAAGGGGCCGTCCTCTTGATATAAATCCGAAGGGCCCTCCGGACATCCAGGCAGTGCCATCGCCATTCCAGCCGATGAGAGGGGGAAGAACAAAAGTTCGGTAATACCAGTTCCTGAAGGTGATGGAAAGGGGTCTTAACCTTAGGCACAAAGGCCGGATCTAGGCGGAGGACCACCCTGTCAGGGTGAAACACACAGAGGTCACTTCTAATAGACACAGCGGCCAACTCAGAGATACGACGAGCCGACGTGACCGCCACAAAGAAGGCAACCTTACATGTCAGAAAACGCAGACTCACTGTACAAAGAGGTTCATATGGATCAGCAGTCAAAGAGTCCAGGACCAGAGAGAGATTCCAGGTGGGATACCGGTGGAGGACAGGCAGCGAGAGATTGAGCGCCGCTCGCAGAAACTGTCTCACGAGAGGATGACGGGAAATGGAATGTCGCTTCCCAGCCGAGATGACCAAAGCTAGAGTCGCTACTTGTTGACGAAGAGTATTAGCAGTCAGGCCTTTCTGCAGCCCCACTCTCAGGAAAAGCAGGACAGGGTCGATCGCTTCTCTATGGCACCAGAGACAGAACGCACGCCAGGTGGCAGAGTAAATGCGCTGCGTAGAAGGCCGACGAGAGACGAGAAGAATGTTGATGACCTCATCGGGAACACGGGCCCTTCTCAAGTTGAGCTGCTCAGCCGCCATGCGGTCAACTGGAGCCACTTGACATCTGGATGACAGAGCGCCCCTTGCGACAGGACATCTTCTCTCACCGGAATCCTCCACGGAGGAGCGACGGACAGGAGCCAAAGATCGGCAAACCAGGGTTGCCTTGGCCAGTGAGGAGCAAGGAGCACCAGTTCTGCTTGTTTCCGAAGCAGCTTCCGGATCACCCGGGGAATGAGCGGAAGAGGCGGAAAAGTGTATAGAAGGCCCCTGGGCCACGGACTGTGAAGAGCATCCACCACTTCTGCCCGAGGAGACGGGAACCGGGCAAAGAAGCGAGGGAGGAGGGTGTTCTCCAGCGTCACAAAGAGATCTACCTGGAAAGGGCCAAAGATGCACACTAGCTGAAGAAAAGTATCATGGTGTAGATGCCACTCCGCCGGATCCAGGGTACGGCGGCTCAGCCAACCCGCCTCAGAATTGAGAACACCCGCAATGTGCTCAGCCCGAAGGGATAACAAGTGATGTTCGGCCCAGAGACCCAATTTCTTGGCTTCTAGCATCAAACTATGGGACCGTGTCCCCCCTTGGCAGTTGATGTGTGCCTTCGCCGGGGTATTATCCGTGAAGACAAGCACATGAGACTGATGCACAAAATCAGAGAAATGGCGTAGAGCGAGGAAAATGGCTCGCAATTCTAACCAATTAATGTTATGCCAGACGTCCTGCCCAGACCACCGACCCTGGACTACCTGAGATTCCAGATGAGCCCCCCCAGCCAAACTGACTGGCATCAGTATAAATTACGAGCCGTGGAGGATCAAAATACCCCTCACCCTCAGCAAGAGCAGGAGACACCCACCACAGAAGGGGAACGTTGGTCTTACCTGAACGTTCTTTTTCATCACGCTGCGGAGGAGTTCCATCCATGGGTAATAACTCC
>JANHFM010011610.1:0-12137 GCA_032468115.1 Grayia smithii | reverse complement strand
CAGGGTCGGAGTCTATATCACTCTGGATCCGGGCGATTTTGTCATGCAGGAACTGAACAAAGTGCTCAGCTCTACCCAGCTCTACCCTAATTGCGTAGTTAAATCTTCGTATTTCCTTCTATTTTCTCTTACGCTTTTGGGAATTTTTGGGAGGATTATGATAGAATTACCCTTATAGGTGTATGTTTGAATTCCAGCCTTTTTAAGTATCTCTTCACGTATTGATTTTTTTGTAATCCTGACATGGATCTCCCTTGACATATTATGGCACCGCATATATGAAATATAAACCCAGAAAACCTTGTTTTCTTTCCATCGCCCTGTCTTCTGTTTCATTTTTTTTCTGTGTTGTTTGCTTCTTGGCTTGGGAGTGTTGGTGTTCTTGTGAGTTGTTGGTAATGCCTTGGTTGGAGGTGTTTGTGATCTCGTTAGCATGCATTCTGGTCCAATTTGTGTGTTCATAGAACTCTGCTGATCTAGATATGATAATCTGGTTATTTGGATGAAGAAAACAATATCCCTTGGTGCCTGATTCATAGCCTACGAATCTCGCTTTCCTGGAAACCCTGTCTCCTTTCCTTCTCAATTGTTTTGGTACATGTACATCGGCTGTGACCCCAAAAACGTAGGTGTGAGAGGTCAGGTTTCCAGTTATACATGGCTTCCTAGGGTGTCTTGTTGATGGAGCTGGACCATAGCCTATTTAATGTGTAATTCAAATACATGAGCGCCTCTGCCCAGAAATGTTGGCCCATGCCAGCATCTTCGAGCACGCACCTCACCATGGTTTGGAGTGTCCTGCTTTTTTTCTTTCAGCGACCCCATTCTGAAAAGCCGAGAAAGTGCTCGTGGTAAAGTATATGATCCCTTGCTCCTTCATCCACCTGGTAAATTCTCCAGATAAAAATTCTGTTCCTCTGTCGGTTTGTATTTGTTTTACTCTTGTGTTGTGCTGTACCTCAACTCTCTTGTAAAACTCTTTAAATTTGGAAAATGTTTCACTCTTACACTTGAGCATGTATGTGAAACCATACCTACTGTAATCGTCCACAATGGTGAGAAAAAATCTTTTGTGGTTACCCACTGATGGTTTCAGTGGCCCTACAAAGTCCATATGTGTGAGTTGAAAAACACTATCAGGTGCACGTGGATTGTTTGGGTCTGGGTTTGACTGATTTTTGAGGATTTACAAATCGAGCATTCAAAATAGTTTGCACAGTTTTTTATTTTTAAGCCTTGAGTACAGTATCATTTTTTTGATAACAGGAAAACTGGCATGTCCTAGTTTATGATGCAGTAGGTGGGCACAATTATCGTGCAAGGGTTTCCCCATTGTCATTTTTGTGTGTTTGTGTTGTTCGCTTGTTCTGCCCCATCTACCTCCTTGTTATTTTCCCTTTCTTTGCTTACAGTAGTGATTAGTGTACCATTTTTCACAATTATCATTTACACATTGTACATTTTCATTGGTTGTCAGGAAATATGGTAAACCGTGGTGCATCATGGTTTTACCAACATTTATACCACATTTTGTTAGGAACACTCCCCCATCCATAAATAACACATTAATCATGTTTTCTTTGCTTAGCCTGGTAGTGGACAGTATATTGTAGGGTATTTCTGGCACATATAATACCCCTTCCAAAGTACCAATGCCTTGTAAATGTGTATCCCCTTTTCCCATAACCTTGGTGTTTTTCTGGTTTGCTACTTTGATATCGAATTCTGACTAAATTATGTTGGTGAGTAAGTTGCTTGTTGTGCGTGGTATGGTTGGAGGCTTCGGAATCTATGAGCCAGATATGTTCATTGTTTTTCTGGTCTGTATTGCTAATGTGTTCCCTAAAACTGTTGATGGATTCCCTATAGTATGTGTTATGGCTCTCTTTGTTTTCTATACCCCTTCTTGGGCTGGGAGAACCTCTATGTCTTCTGCTATCCCTTTGTCTGCATTTTGGTGAATGCCTATTCTGTTGTCTGTGATGTGTGGGAGGAGACTTGGTTCTGGTTGTACTGTTCCCTCTCCCTTGTGTTGGAGGGACAATTCCTTTTGAAGTGGCCAGTAGACCCACATAGGAAGCACTCTTGGATAGCGTTTATGTTTTCTACAAAGTTTACTTTTTTTGTGGGTTTGTGTTCCCTGCGTGATAGGTGCCTGTCTCTCCTATGATTGTCCTCAGCTATTGGTTGGTTGGTGAGGGTGTTTAAGGATATGTTTACCAGGGTGATGTGGTCCAGCTGCATTATGAAGCTGTCCCAGGTGGAGCCTAGGGAGTTTATGATAACGCTAATTAAGCTCTCTTCTGTTATGTTTTCTTCCCTCTGTGTAAGTTCTGCCCTTGTGGCTTTCAATTATAATATGTGCTCACTCATGGACATGTTTGGATCTAATCTTGAGGATAGGAAATTTCTGGATATACGTGTTGTGGTGGCCTGCTTCTGTTGTAAAACATGTTATGTAATATCTCCCATACCTCTGAGATTGTTAGATTGTTACCAAAACTAATTGATTTGCTGATCTTTGAAAGAACTTTCGTTGATTTTCGTACACCTGCCGGTGATGAAGTCCCAACAGATGTAGGTTTTTTTTTCATGACTGTAGTTATCATAGCCATTTTCTCTTAATATTTTTGTTAGCAGTTTTCTCCAAATAATCTTCTGGTTAGTCAATTTTTAGGGATTTTTAGGAATTTATTTCGGTCTTTTGTCGTCAGAAAGGTGGATTATCTAATTAGTAGTATATTGTGGCTTCTATTATCTTGTTTTGTAATCAATTAAATCAATAATAATTAACAGTAATACATTGATATGATATAATAATACAATAATATAAGGATATAAGGATATTAAAGACATATACTATTAATTAATTGGATAGTTAATTAGTTGATTATGATATTAATTGTATTAGAGTACCTAGTGTATTAGTAATCTGTTATTAATATATTTAAAACCCTTGTTGCTTATATAATCAAATTTCTACTTAGTTCCAAATACAATAAAAGAAAGAAGAGAAAAAAACAAAAAAAGGAAGAAGAAAACCATTAAATATTACCAATAACAAAATACTATTTAAATTAATTAATTTTGATATTCTGGACATCAATTGATATCTAAATGTCAATACCTAAAAAAGAGTCTCTTTCAGGATAATTATTGCTGCTGATATTATTTTCTTCTTTATTTTCCCTTATTACATATATCATTGTCTTCTTTTAGCCAATTTCCAGACGTTTATAAATTTCAACACTAGGTGGCAGGCTAATAATATCAAATAGAATCCACAACCCCAAAAATTGTCCACATCGACAGAAAGATCAAATCACCACCAATTATTATTTTTTCTTTTTTACAAATAGACCAAAAGAATTCAAATCCAAATCCCGAAGTCCTATGGCAGTGTCAGATCAATCTAATTTATTTCTTCAATTTTCTATTAGCACAGCAGTTGGGTTCCTATAAATCCCGAGACAGGAAGTTACTTCTTTTTTTTTTTTAAATACTCTTTATTAATATGTGACTCTATTAAAAAATGATGCATTGGTGGCCACTGCAGGGACTGATCTGAATGTTTATCCTCTGGTCACATACCATCCTCTGGCTCCCCAGGAATATTGGAGGATGATAGTAATGCCACCACTGGTGTGTCCACCGAAGGTGTCTGGAGCACCTTAGCCAAGTCTGGTGTAAAATTAAAATATCTCTTGTCGGAGGCAGAGGGAATCAGGGCTGACCCAGGAGCTGTCCACTGTCTCTTAATCACATCAACAAAGAGACGGGGGCTACGGAACGTTGTCCACCGACGTACCCGGTTCCAAATAAAGTGCGTCAGCTCTTGGCTACCACAGGTCCCTCTGATCATGACCCCAGGTGGGCTATGTTGTTCGCCTTGAAGAGCAGGTACTTGAAAACACTGGGTGGGAACAGCCCTGTAAACGTGGGTTGCTCAGGTGTGAGACCTTCGTCATCCAATAGGTCCAACTCCCGCTATTCCGCTTCCCCCGAAAGTGATGGCAAACTCCCAAGAAAGGACAGGAGACCCAGGGCTCCAACAGGGAGGAAAGTCCTCTTGTTCAAAGTCCATGCAGCTGTTGGGGTATCCAGAAAGCTCAGAATATGCCCTTCTGGGCTGTTGGAAGGTCTTGGAAATACTTATTCTAATAGCCTCCATAATAAAGTCCTTTATGTTCGCAGGAAAAGGAATGTCTTTGCCAACACATGGGCACACCTCTGCATTAAGTGGAATTATGTTGGCATAGGTGGCTGCCATGGGAGCTTGGCTGACCACCTCCAATTCCTTGGTTGAAGAACTCTACAGCTCAGCATTAGAAATAGTCAGAGGGAAACTCTGCAGAGAAATCTGGAGCTCCCTCTGGTGACAAATCTCTGCATTGCAGCCTGTCAGTATCAGTGTCAGTATCAGTGGGTCTAGAGACCTTACCTGTGGCAGAGGTACTGTGCTTACTAGCTCTATCGCAAAGCTTCTGAAGAGCTTGGTTTCTCTGCCTCTCATCCCTTTGGGATGTAACAGAGGGCTTACTATGTTTGGCTGGCCTGCTGCGATCCTTGGAAAAAGGGGCTCTGGTTCTGTCAGCTGAAGTGACTAGTAGAGCAGACTGATTTTTTTTTAATTTCAATTTATATCCCGCCCCTCTCCGGAGACTCAAGGCGGCTTACAATTTATTAAACACAAATTAATGTGATTGCTGTGGCCACCAGCTCCAGCCTCCGCCATCTTAGCTGCCATGGCTTTCCCGCCATTTTCCCACTACTGATACTGCCAATGTCACATACTCAGCTTTAGTGAGTAGAGAAAGTAATGTTGGTCTTACCTGAACGTTATTTTTCATCAAGCTGCGGAGGAGTTCAAGCAGTGGGTAGTAACTGTCATCCATTGGCTAATGACTGAGTTTAGAGGAGTATAAAACCCCTCCTCCTTCCTGGAACAGCTCAGTGAAATAACAAAAGGAGAGAAAAAGCAGAACAGGAACACTAACAAGCAAACAGAAGTGAGAACAAACAATCTCAACAGAGACCGTGGGCGGGATTGAACTCCTCCACAGCTTGATGAAAAATAACGTTCAGGTAAGACCAACGTTACTTTTTCCATCAAGCTGCTACAGAGTTCAAGCAGTGGGATATGCCCAAGTTAAGGATCCCCGGGTGAGGACACGGTCTCAGAAGATAGGCCAGAGGCTGGAAGGACATGCTGGAGTACACGTCTGCTGCATCAGCCGACGCAAATTTGTCAATTTTGTAGGCCTTAATGAAGGAGGACAGATTCTTCCAAGTGGCCGCCTTGCAGATGTCGAGAAGAGACGCCTGAGAGGCCCAAGCCGCTGAAGCAGCAGCGCTCCGAGTTGAGTGGGCCGTGATATGGTCCGGTCTGGGTTTCCATTGAGAGTCGTAAGCCAGAGATATACAAGCCTTGATCCAGCGGCTGATGGTGGAAGGGGACGCCTTGTTCCCCAGGGAGCGTGGCTGGAAGGACACGAAAAGGGCTTCGGTCCTATGAAACGTGGCAGTCCTACGTATGTAGCGTTTCAAGGCACGTCTGACGTCTAGGGTATGCCACTACTTCTCCAGGTGATATACCGGTTTGGAGCAGAAATCCGGGAGGACCAGTTCAGCGGCCCTGTGAAACTGGGTATTGACTTTGGGAAGGAATGAGGGGTCCAGTCGAAGAGTCACTTGGTGAGCCCGAAAAATGCAGAGATCTTCCCTGACTGAAAGGGCACCCAGTTCAGATACTCTCCTGGCGGAGGTAATAGCCACCAGGAAGGAGACTTTAAATGTAAGTAAACGGAGACTAATTGAGTGGAGCAGTTCAAAGGGAGGAGCAGTCAGGGCCCGAAGCACAAGACACAAGTCCCATGATGGAAATCTATGTAGGACCGTAGGTCTGAGATTATGGGCGCCTCTGAAGAACCGGCGGGCTTTGGGGTGGCAAGACATCGAGGAATAGCCTGGGCAAGGAATAACGGTGGCGAGGGCCGACATCTGGCGACGGAGAGTACTAACTGCCAGACCTTTGTCCAGACCTGCCCTGAGGAAGGTCAAAACCTGTTGAACTGTAGCATTGGTGGGAGACAGCTGGAGGGGCTGGCACCAGGAACAGAAGGAGGCCCAAGTAGCTTGGTAAATGCGGGCAGTGGAAGGTCTGTGAGAGGCCACGATGACCTCCGCAACCAACTCAGAAAAACCGTCTTCTCTCAAATTTTGGTGCTCAAGGGCCACACGGCTAGATGTAGCCACTTGGAATCCGGGTGAAATATCGCCCCTTGGCAAAGTAGCACTGACTCCTCCGGAATCCGCCATGGAGGAGAGATGGAGAGAGACATCAGGTCTCCGAACCACACTCTCCTGGGCCAATAAGGTGCCACCAACAAAATCTCTGTCCTCTCGTCCAACAATTTCCTGACAACCCTCGGGATGAGGGGAAGTGGGGGGGAAGGCATAGAGTAGGCCGGGTAGCCAGTTGCTCCTCAGCGCAGCGACTCCCTCAGCCCCAGGCGATGGAAATCTGGAGAAGTAGCGGGAGAGCTGGTGATTCATGGAGCTGGCAAAGAGGTCCACTACCGGGACCCCGAACCGAAAAGTCAACTGCAGGAAGAGACTGGGGTGGAGCTGCCACTCGGCGTTGTCCAGAATCTGTCTGCTGAGCCAATCTGCCCGGAAGTTGGTTGAACCCGAAATGTGCTCCGCCCTGATGGAGAGAAGATGGTGCTATGCCCATTGGCCCAAGGCCTGGGATTCCATCATGAGGAGCCTGGACTTGGTACCCCCCTGGCAGTTCACATGGGCCTTGGCCGAGACGTTGTCCGTCAGGAGAAGGACGTGAGTTCCAAGAAGTTGCAGTAGGAAGGAGCAGCCCGGAGCTCGAGCCAATTTATGTCCCGGCGAAGGTCGTTGGGGGACCAACGCCCCTGGGCCACCAAGGGTCCTAGATGAGCCCCCCAGCCATCGAGGCTGGTGACCGTGGTCAATGTGAGGCGGTCAGGCTCTTTGAACAGGCAGCCTTGTCGGATGGACAATGAGATCCACCACCTCAGGGACGAGTGCACTGAACCCGGAACCACTAGACATCTGAGGGAATTGCTGGCACTGGAGCGTTGGCTCGGCAAAAGGAGCCACTGGAGTTGCTGGGAATGTAGGGATGCCCAAGGGGCTATCCCCAGACAAGATACCATCTGGCCCAGAAGCTTGGATAAAAGAAGGACTAGGGAGGACCATTGTCATAGAACTTTCCGGACCGTTGCCTGGAGGTTGACAATCCTCTCTTGAGAGAGGAACACCTTGCAAGCTAGAGTGTCGATGACTGCCCCCAGATGGTTGAGTGTGGTAGTAGGATGGAGATGGCTTTTTTCCAGGTTTATGGTGAAACCAAACTCCTGGAGAGTGTGCATGGTGAACTGTACATCGTCGATGGCGTTTTGAGGGGATGACAACTGGACAAGAATGTCATCGAGATAAAACTGGGTGCGAATGGGGACTGACTTTAGATGAGTGGCCACCATCTCGAGCAGGTTTGTGAAGATGCGGGGAGCGGAAGAGAGGCCAAATGGTAGGGCACGGTATTGGAAGTGCTGATCTCAGAAGCAGAATCGCAGGAACCTCCGGTGAGAAGGACGAACCGGGATATGCAGGTAGGCCTCCTTCAGGTCGATAGATGTCAGCAGGTCTCCCTTTCTGATGCAGGCGAGGATGCTCTTGAGATTGCATCTTGATTCTCCAGTATCTGACATACCTGTTGGGCCTCTTGAGGTCCAGGATGGCTCGGTGACCCCCCGACTTCTTTTCCACAAGAAAGAGCCTGGAGTAGAAGCCCCTGCCCTGGTGGTGGAGGGGGACCGGTTCTATAGCCCTGATCTCGAGGAGATGAGTGACCTCTTGGTCCAACAGAGAGCGTTGTTGAGGGCTGAAGTGAGTGGAGCAGCAAAGGAACCTTGAAGGAGGGCGCAATTCGAACTCTATGCTTAGGCCGAGTGACACGGTCTGGATTGCCCAAGCGTCCGAAGAATTTGCTCTCCAGTGGCGGGCGAATGCGGAGAGCTTGCCCCCCACTGGAATAGTGCTGGAATAATCACTTGGATCTGCGGGAAGGACGGCCCCGGGTACCTCGAAAGGGGCGTCCAGAAGGCGAGGCGCGGCCTCTGTCACGAAAGGAGTAGCGGTCTTGAAATCTGTCGGAGTGTTGAAAACCTCTAGTGTAGGAAGAGGAATGGAACTCACGTGGGGAGTAGGAAGACTGGCGGTAAGGCTGAAAGGACCTACGTTCCGACCTGCGATAGGTGGAGGGAAGGAATTTTCTCTTGTTGCGGCCCTCCACCAGCAAAGGTTCTAGAGCCTCCCCAAAGAGGGATCCCCCTTGGAAGGGCACAGTTGATAAGTGAGTCTTGGACCTCAAATCACTCTGCCAATAACAAAGCCACCCTAAGCGACGAGTAAGTATATTAGAGGCCAGGGCTCTAGATGAAAATTTAGTGGCGTTCATGGTAGCATCAGCCGAATATTCAGCAGCTGAAATAATTTTATTAATGTCCTGTTGTAGGCGTTCATCATCTGGTGAAATGCGTGCCTGGAGTTGTCTGAGCCATATTAAGGAAGTCCGGTTAAAAAAGGAAGCGGCAGAAGCTGCCTTGATCGCCCAGGACACTGCATTGTGGGTCTTACGACAGGAGAACTCAGATTTCCTGTCCTCAGCCTTGAGACCATCTGCTGCATCTGAAGAGATGAGCGAAGAAGAAGCCAGGCTTGCCATGGGGGGGTCTACCGTTGGAAGGTGTAGAATGTCCTCCAAATCACTTTCCATAGTGTTTAACTTTTTGTCTGTACTGCTGAGTGGAGCAGTGGAGCCTGGATGAGCCCACTGTCTTTTAATAATATTGAGAAAGATTTTGGGGGCTGGAACCGCATCTTGCTCGGTGACTGGCTCAGTGAATAACAATTTGGTCAAGTCAAGTGGCCCTGTTGAACTCTCAGCTTGCTGCATAGTGCCCATGTTCACCGTTTGTTTAGCTTTGTGCAGCAGCAGTTTAAAGTTCTCTATCTTAAAGAGACCCATGGTAGGTGTTCTGGGTGCAGGAGGTTCCTCGTCCTCAGAAAAGTTAGGGACTTCAAACTCGTCCCTTTCCGTGAAATATCTACCACTCATGGGTGATGATGGGCAAGAACTAGAGCAGTCAGAATAGATCACCTCCCTGGATTCAATGCGGCCCTGTTGAGGGTCGGCTAGCTGTGTTGAGGGTGTGAGGGGCTTGAAGCCACACCTATCAAGGGCCACCTCAATGCCTTGGGAAATGGACTGAGAGATGAGCTCGCAAACAGCCCTGGACAGCTGAGGTTGCTCCTCCCTGGAGGGACGAAGGCCCGCTGCAGTAGGTGTACAAGTGGCTGAGGCCATACCGCTGTGAGTGTCTGATTCCTGATGTGAAGACAGAACTTGAAGTTCGTCTGGGATAAAGGCCGCGCATGGAGAAGTATGGATCTGGGCTCTGGTGATGATAATTGAGGGAGAGGCCATGGAAACAAAAGCAGAAGAAGACTCTGTTTGCTTTTGAGCCCTGGCGAAATTCTTTTCCAATGCCTTATGTCTCCTAATGGCATGCTTCTCGCTGGAGATAGAGCCCCTGACTGAAGGAGGATTTTTGGTAGATTTGGAATTATGTTTAGTCTTGTGAGTCTTTTTGGGTTCAGTTGCAGGGGTTGGAGCTGCTGATGCCACCCTGGGAGGAGAATCTGGAGCCAATGAAGGAGATGGGCTCAGGCCAGCTATGATAGAATAAACAATATTAGCCCCCCCCCAATCTCACAAGCAAATAGAGGTTGGAGTATCACACAGGTTGCAATGCCAGGTAGAAATTAGTTCAAATGGTGGTAGGCCCCCTCAATCCCACCAAAGGATAGCCAGGCCTTCCAATAAGGAACCAGGCACCCTGGAAATAATTACTATGTATGTATGTATGTATGTATGTATGTATGTATGTATATCTCAACTGAGATATATATATATATCTCAGGTGAGACTAGAGGCCCGTCACTACGGAACCTGCCTCTCAAAAACTGGCATGAAACTACTAATGCCCTCACAGGCCCGTCAAAACGGAACCTAGGTGCAGGAAGGCCTTTGTGCAGGCAAAGGGGGGGGGGAACAGAAGACCCGGCAAAACGGAACCTCCAAAGCTCAAATTTCACCCAAAAAACTCACTGCGACCTTAAAACAGCTGTAGAAGAGGAAATCTTTAGGTGAGGGGTCTCTAGGAGCCGTTCAGGCCCGGATTCGCTGCAGAATGATCTTCGCGCCCAAACAAAATGGCGGGCGCCGTCCCACGACGATCCAAAGTCAGAAGAAGCCACCGGAGCTGAT
Source organism: Grayia smithii (assembly GCA_032468115.1). NCBI lineage: Eukaryota > Metazoa > Chordata > Lepidosauria > Squamata > Grayiidae > Grayia > Grayia smithii. The sequence continues at coordinate 1,771 of JANHFM010011610.1, read as the reverse complement.
CGCAATTAAAATCAGCTGAGAGGAGGCCGACAGCAGTCAAAAAGAGGATCGCTGCATTGGGGCAGCGAAAACAGGGCTCAGAGCAAGAAGAAAAAAACTTTGTTAGGAAGAGAGGTGGGGGGAAGGGGGAGGCAGAATCTCCACCCAGTAAGCCCCAGGAAAATCCCACAGCACAGAAAAAGGCAAGGAAATAAATCCCAGAAAAACACAAGGAAGGAGGAGATTTAAAAAAAAGGGCAATTTAGAATAAAGCTGGAAGCAATTAGATAAAAGGAGCTAAGAGCTCAATCAGAGATAGTACTGCTTAGCCAAGGACTGAGTTATTTCACTGGACTGCTCCAGGAAGGAGGAAGGGTTTTATACTTCTCTAAACTCAGGCATTAGCCAATGGATGACAGTTACTACCCATTGCTTGAACTCTGTAGCAGCTTGATGGAAAAAATGGCAAGGAAGTAAGAAATAGTAGAGAGAAAGCAGAGCTGCTTAACTCATTCTTTGCATCAGTCTTCATGCAAAAAGAAACTATAGCCCAACCAATCAAAAACATAACTGTAAAAGACAGAGTAGACATACAAATTAAAATAAGCAATAAAATGGTAAGTGAACACCTGTCTGACCTTGATGAATAGAAATCACCAGGACCTGATGGATTACACCCCAAAGTTCTAAAGGAGCTGGCAGGTGTTATCTCAGAACCATTGCACCATATCTTTAAAAAATCCTAGAGCACCAGAAACTACCAGAGGATTGGAAAAGAGCTAATGTGGTTACCATCTTCAAAAAAAAGGAAAAACCAGACCCAAGAAACTACAGACTAATCAGCCTAACATCAATACCTGGGAAGATACTGGAAAAAGTAAAGAAAAAACAGGTCTGCAAAGATGAAGTCAGGAAAGCTCATATTAGAATGAACTAAGACATGCAAGATGTGTGAAAAAGAATTTAAAAAGTAAAATACAAGAAAAAACGTCAAAGAAACCATTGGTCCAGTAATGGGAGATGATGGCAGGGAAGTGCCAGCCATTAGAGACAGAGCAGAGCTGCTTAATTCATTCTTTGCATCTGCCTTCAGGCAAAAAGAAAAAGTAGCCCAACTTACAAAAAACAGAACTGTAAAAGGCAGACTAGGAATACAAATTAAAACAGGCAAGAAAATGCTAAGAGAACACTTGTCCACTCTAGATGACTTTTAATCACCAGGAACAGATTGATTACATCCCAGAATTCTGAGGCAGCTGGCAAATATCTTTCAAAGATCATGGAGCACTGGAACTACCAGTGGATTGGAAAAGAGCTGATGAAGTTCCCATCTTTAAAAAAAAAAGGGGGTGGATGAATGGATCCAAGAAACTGCAGACCAGTCAGCCTGACATCAATACCTAGGAAGATACTGGAAAAGATAATCAAGCAACAGATCTGATAACACCTAGAAGTAAGCAAAGTGGTAACTACTGATAGAAGCCAAGAAACGATTTATTAAAAACAGATCATGCCAAAGAAATCTTATTCCGTTCTTCAACAAAATGACAACATTAGTGAACCAGTGACATGCACCAGACATGGCATACTTAGATTTCAATATAAAGCATCTGACAAAGTAGATGGTAAGTTCTTGTTAAGTTAAAGACACCTCCATCGACATAGATGGATTCATAACTTGCTGACAAATCGTACCCAACATGTAGTCCTCAATGGCAAAAAGAAGCTACTCTGAAAAGCTAAAGAATCAGTTCTCAACAAATGAACCAGCAAACATGTGGAAAACTCTTAA
>JANHFM010011505.1:0-12151 GCA_032468115.1 Grayia smithii | reverse complement strand
CTTTTGAGTGCATGGCAATAAGGCCAAGCACTTATTTCAGGGTTCAAAAAAAATATAAGACAGGGTCTTATTTTTGGGGAAACACGGTATTTTTCATTCAAAGTACAAAAAAACCCAGTTAAAATATATCATAAAGAATCATTTCCTTATATTTTTAGTTTGCCACACACATTAATTTACAGGGCAAATTGACTTTAATGGACAAGAACAGTAACAACAATAAAAGGAAGAAAATAATCACTGACATAGGAAAAAAATGGCATCAGTACCCAATCCGGTCTATCCTCAATGTAAAAATCATCTACTGCATCATAAATCATAATGCATTTATTCTGGTTTAATCCCAGAATAATTAAATTAATTAAATGCACGAAGTGATCAATAAACTGAATAGTTTTATGCAGCCTAAAAGAGTGAAGTTTAAAAAAAAAAGGAACTTTTTTTTAAAGAAGTGAGCTATTTTGAACATTAGTACACCGTCTAATACACTATATTGGTATGTTAACTTGCAAGGTGTTCAGAGAAGGCTAAAACAGGATTTGGTTTCATTGGTGGCATATGAGCAGAATTTGCCCAAAAGTAACAGGCTGTCAGGCCTGTCCCAGCTTGGGCATCTTGGAAAGAAATACTCTTGACCACATTTGTATATTTTTACTAAAAGCCAAGTAGTTACAGCGTAAACAAAGCCAATCTGAGGATTCCCATATAAACCCAGTAACTTTCTCTTCTCCCACACCCTTTCCTCTAGGTCATCTTGTTAGTGTCCAATATGGTTCAAACCAGTCATTTTGGTAACAGTTTTTCTGACCTAGGCTTTCTTATAAAGTATATAGCACAATCGTAGTCCCAGCAAACCTCTTTTATTCAAATGGCTGTGAACTATTCCTAGACCGAAAGGCTTCTCAAACAGTCTATCAGGGGAGTGTTTACAAACATTCACCTTATCTCCCTTGGAATACTGCCAGAGAACTAATTGCCAAACGCAGGGCAAGGCCAAACTTAGCACAGAGTCAAACAGCTTTTCCAGAGCTTTTACCAACCAGATGAACTAATTGCTTCCTGCAAAAGCTCACATCCTGTTCCCTTCTCTTTTATGTCTTATGGGAGTGGCCAATCATCTCCAAGCCTTACTCCCAAGTTGGTCCTGTTTTCTTAATTGTTCCTGTCTTCTGGCAGCTCTGCACATGCGCATACTGGGAACAGGCTGATGGTGCTTTTCTGCCTCGCTGATGTTAGACTCCTGAGACTCCGGAGGCAGCAAAGAACTACAGATGGCCTTGGCCCCCTCTCTGCCTCCAACTCAGATCACTTGTCCGAACCTTCCCCAGACTCCAGGACTAACCCACATTCCTCCCCAACCTCCTCACTGTCCAAATCTGCTGCCAGCTCTGCTGGCTGCTGGCCGGCCACAACAACAGTTCAGTTCAGTTGGCACCTCTTTGGTGGGCATTTGCATTCTGTTCCCATATCTTTGTCCTTGAATCATTGTCTTCTGGCTCTTGTCATCTTCCTCTCATCCCCCCAACCCATTCTTTATGGCAGGATACCATCAAAGCGAAGCAAGGCATGTGATGGCAGATCTGACACTGGGAATGCCACTTTTGTCATGGGTACATTAAACCTGGTTATATACCGTGCTCCTTCTTTACCTTACTAAACAGCATAATGTTAACACTTCGATAGACTAAAACCATGAAAGGCAGTGGAGATCAGTGTTGATCACCACAACATATGGAAGATTATAAATTGCAATCTAAGAAGAATATATATAAACATCATAAATTGGTTATTGAATTAATTTAAAACATTATATACACTGGTTGTGAAATGAAGTGAACAAGGAAAGATGCAAGAGATGTGAATGTGAGAGTACAAGTAATTCTGGACTTTCAACCACAATTGAGCCCACTATTTCTATTGTTAAGGGAGACATCTGTTCAGTGAATGTTGCCCCATTTTACAACCTTTCTTGCTGCAGTTGTTAAGTTAGTAACATTGCTGTTAAGAGAATCTAGCTTCCCCATTGACTTTGCATGTCAGAAGGTTGCCAAAGGTGATCACATGACCCTAGGACACTTCAACCATCATAACTATGTTGCCAAACATCTAAATTTTGTCCACGTGACCATGAGGATGCTGCAATGGTTGTATGTGTGAAAACGGTCATGTCACTTTTTTCAGTGCTATTGTAACTTCGAACAGTCACTAAACGACTATGTTAAATCAAGGACTACCTGTATAGAAAAAGTGATTGGAAAGCTTGGAAAAAATGAATGAGTAACAGCAGTGATTTTCACTAAGTATCTATTTATTTTATTTATTTATTTTGTCAAGCGTATATAAGATAACAAGTAAAAGTATAAACATAATTAGAGTACATGAAAAGTGTAAGAGTAAAAAGGAATATTAGGACAGGGATTGTAGGCACGCTGGTGCTCTTATGCACGCCCCTTACAGATCTCTTAGGAATGGGGTGAGGTCAACAGTAGACAGTCTAAGATTAAAGTTTTGGGGATTTGGGGAAGAAACCACAGAGTCAGGTAGTGCATTGCAGGTGTTGACCACTCTGTTGCTGAAGTCGTATTTTCTGCAATCGAGTTTGGAGCGGTTTACCTTGAGTCTGTATCTATTATTTGCTCGTGTAATGTTGTGGTTGAAGCTGAAGTAGCCATTGATAGGTAGGGCATTGTGGCAGATAATTGTATGTGCTACGCTTAAGTCAGACTGGAGAAATCTACATAGAAAACTTCAGTTTTGTATACTATGTATACTATGAATGTAACTATCTATATCTATCACCGAGGAATGAATATAAAATCAGAGTAGATTTGATTGCTTATGACATAAGGTGGACATAATTAATGTGAATGCAAGGATGATGAGAAGTTTTCTTTTAAGAAATGGGGTAGACCATTTCTTGATAATGTTGTAAGTACACCTTGGGAAGAACAGACATGGAAGAAAAGGAAAATAATGAGCAAAGTGAATGCAAACCAAAAACAACAATAGAAAGAGTATGTAAGCGTCTTGCAGGAATAAGTAATCTCACTAGAGAATTAATAGATGCTGTAGAAACTGCTTGGAATAAAGTGAAAATAATTGTTTTCAAGTACCATAGAAGTGGGTGAAAGTTAAATTAACAGAAGCTAAGAAAGAAAAATTAAGTGAGTAAGGATGAGAAAACATAGAAGAGAATAGTGAAATAGGTTGAAAAAGTGAAGATGAGAAACAGATATTGCATAATGTATATATAAAGAAAAGTTTTTCAAAAATGTCAAAAACATCAAGGAAAAGGTTAAAAAAAAGCAGAGGAATGCAAAGTAGGAGATGTTGTAATGATTCAGTATTTTTCAAAAGAATTGAAAAAGATTATATATTAGAGTACATTGGGTATTTTAGGACAAACATAAAGGTATAAATGCAGCCAAAATGGATTATGTAATAAATGGTATTGTGACACTAGAAGAGAGGATGTGTTGAGAGGAAGGGAGACAAAGGAACTCTTGTCATAGCTCCTGCAGATTTTAGCCAGTGTGAAAACTGTATTATTAAAAATTGCAGCCAATGCCTGAAAAACATCACCTTTTTCCAAATTATATTCAGGATGGGTATCGGATGACATTTAAATTATCATTTCTACTTCCATTTCTATCACCACTTGTTTGCTACCACAGATTTCTCTGAAGGTTTGTACAACACTTGAGGAGAAAACCAGTGTTAGTTATATTCTAGGTCACTGTGCTACATTTTTAGTGGAAAAAAGGCATTCTTTTCTCAAAAATCCCTCTGAATTTGAATCTAATTATTGAACCACTTATGCTGGTATTATAAATTGGAGTAGGTTCTATGATACAATGCAATCATAGTAGGTATTGTTAATATCAGAAAAACACAGAAAAATGTATAGGTAAAGTAGGAGTACTCAGGAATTGTTATGAAAGAGTTCTAATAGACATAAATGAGGTGTAAAGAATATACAAATAGTATACTGAAACTTAACAAAGAGTGTTATGTAATAAAACCAATTTGAATCAATAGGGCCAGTGTTAAACCGGAAGGTACCAGCAGCAGATAAAATACCCATTAAATTAAAGTTTAAGAAATCTGTTGGTTAAATTTCTAACAGTTCTGTAATAATGAATATATAATCAAATAATATAGCCAGAGATTGGAAATAATGTGTGAATTCAGCCATTATGCTGTGTGCTGTCCTGCTCTCTCTCTTGGTCTCTCTCCCTCCCTCCCCCCCCCCTCTCTCTCACATACACACACACCAGTGGTCCCTTCCAAAGGAGAGGAAGAGAATACGTGAATTTATTTATTCAATTTCTATAGCTGACCCTCTCAATCAATTATTCCAAAAGTATAAAATAATTAAAAGTCTGTAGAGACTGAGAATCTCTACAGACTTTTAGCTATACAGTTTGGGATGGACACGAATGGTGTGGGAGTAGGAATGGATTTCCAGAGAAAAAAAATTGCAGACTACAGGAAACAGGAGCACTACTCAGGTGACCCTGTGGACACAGATAAACCTCCAAGTGCTTCAACAACCCTATAAAAGGATGCAAATGACCAGCTGCCTGAAAGGAATATAAATCCTTCCATTCCCCACTATCCTGTCAGAGCTGAAGAAGCTTCTTGGATGAGAAGCAAAATGAAAAAACAAGAAGGTCCAGCTGCCTCCTGAAAAAGCACATTTGGGAAAATTAAAACAATAGAAATCATTTTAAAAACAATTAAAAATCATCCCAAATAAATATATACTGTAATCAACATGCTAGGCCACTAAACAATAAAACTAAGAAATGGGATCCTGAACACATTCAGCAGCCCAGGCTCAGGAACCCAACCAGGTGTTTAATGCCTTATGAAAGGTCAACAGAATTGGGGCCAATCTTATAACTGATAAGAGGATGTTCCACAGAACAGAGGTTACTGCAGAAAAGACCCATCTTCTAGTCCCTGCCAACTGACACTCTCAGACTGATGGGATCTGCAGCAGGTTCAATCTGCTAGGTCAAATTGGACAGGTAGGACTTTTGGAAAAAAACAGTTCCTAAGATAAGCCACCTAGGGATTTAAAGGTGACAACCATGAATTGCACCTGGAAACATACCAGTAACCAATGTAGCTTATGCAGTAGTGGTTTGGCATCATTTACCACACATTTTCCATCACGCTGCGTCAGAGTTCAGTCCATGGGTAATTACTCCATCTATTGGCCAATGACTGAGTTTTTTGAAAGTATAAAAGCCCCTCCTCCTTCCTGGTATCCTCCATTCGATTAACTCAGTCTGTTGGCTAGTTAGTTATTTCCATTGCTCCAGCTTTTTTGGCTTAATACCATTCAATACCTTGATTATTTCCACTATTTTACAGCTCCTTTCCTTATACTCCTGGCATTTGCTCAGTTTTAATTTTTTAATATTTTTTTTTCGGCTTCTTCACTTGCGAGCTGTGCGAGCCGCTTTGCAGGCTTGGCTTTCTATTTTTTTCCGTCGGGGGATTTTCCCCTTATTATTCAGCGGGGATTCCCTCCCCAGCCCGACAACCTTCATCGCAGTTGCAGACCGCGCCTTCTCCCTTTCGGCCGCGACTCAGCTGGGACTCTCACTGATCGCAGCGCCACTTTGGACTTCTCCCTTCGGCGCCGGAGGCCCGATTCATCCAAATTTGGCACGAACGCCATTTTGGACACAAGCGAGAGACTCTCTACCGACCAGATCGATCGGCGCCTGTCAAGCACCCCGCTGATCACGGGGTGCTACTTCCAATCGTAGGTGGGGCACGTTCCAGATTGGTGGGTTCCATACTGTCGGGCCCTTTTCCCCACGAACACCCAGTGAATTGGGGGCAATCGCAGGGCTTCAGGCCTGGTTCCATTTTGACGTGCCTCTAGTGCCAGGCAACTGTCACAGCTTATCTCCTCAAGGTGGGGGCAGATCACTCCCAGACATCCCCTGCAGTTGGTTCCGTTTTGTCGGGCCCCTTTCCAACTGGGATAGCTATTTATTGCAGGCCGATGCAGGTTTCCTTATTGTAGGGCCCTATAGAGATCATCCAGCCTACCCCACCCAGGAAGTCTGGTTCGGTATTGTCGGGCCTTCAGTATTTATTTCTGCAGGATTACCACGCCCTGGGCGCATAGTCTCCTAGCATGGCTGGGCTGAGCCCTTCTCCTTCTCTGGCTTCCTTATCACCTTCCCCTGACGCCAGGGCCACTGCCAGCCAGGAACCAGCACCCAAGAAACATCACGGTGCCTCTACCAGCAGGGATTCTTCCAAGAACTCCTCCTCGCTCAAAGGTTCGGTTTCAAGTGACAGATATGCCATGCGCAGGCAGAGAGCACTAGAGAAGAACTTTGCCAAGGCCCAGAGGAAAGCAGAGGCATCTGCTGCTTCATCCTCAGTGCCAGCCTCATCCATTCTCACCACCATGGCACAGGTGCATGTTTCCTCCATGCCCGCTCCGTGTGTCGCCCATGCACCAGAGGAGATTCTCCAGCTGGCATCGCAAAGCATTCCCACAACCAATCTTCTAGACCAATCAGCCCTTGCCAGCACCGGGCCCTCTGCCACTTTCACCCCCACCGCAGCAGGACTTCGTCAGTCGGGTGAGGGGCAACCCTGCTATCTAAGGAGGTATGCGACCTAATTTCTCAGTCTATTTCCCAGGGCATTGAGGTCATGCTGGACAAATGAAGCATTGCGCCTTCTACTTCCCATTCCCACTATAAGACCAGGCACCATGGGCTCAGGAGCCAATCTAATGCTGCCCGCTCTGAGGACTCTGGTTCATCTTCGCCATGCAGCGATCGGTACTTCTCATTTGAGGAGGGCATGGAAGATGCTCAATTCTCAGAAGACGATGTTCTTCCTCAAGGCCAGTCCCAAGCCACCGGACTCTTTAAATTCGAGAACTTCAGATTGCTGCTCCACAAGGCGAAGCAAACAGTCATTATGGGCACGATGAAGCAGGATGGGGGATCCTCGGACCCCCAAGATCTGGCTCGTCTATTGTTCACTGAGCCAGTCACGGAGCAGGATGCTGTTCCGGCTCCAAAGATGTTTGTTGACATCATTAAATGACAGTGGGTCCAACCTGGCTTCATAGCAGCTCCTAGCAGCATTGATAAAAAACTATACACTGTCGAAAGCGACCTTGATGATGTGCTGCAATTACCTGCAGTAGATCCTCCTGTTGCCTGCCTTGCCTCATCTTCCCTCCTCCCATCTGATGCCACGGATGGTTTGAAGCCAGAAGATAAATGGTCAGAGATCTCCTGCCGGAAAACACACAAAGCAGTGGCGTGGGCCATCAGATCTGCCACGGCGGCTTCGTTCTTTAATAGAGCGACTCTCATGTGGCTGCGGCAACTCCAGGCTTGTATATCGCCGACTGATAAATGTACCCAACAGGATATCAGTAAGATTATAGCGGCGACAGAGTATTCTGCAGACGCTACCATCAACCCTGCAAAGTTTTCTTCCAGGGCGCTGGCCTCTAATGTCACCACTAGGCGCCTGGAATGGCTGTGGCACTGGCAGTCAGATTTGCGGTCCAAGTCCCACTTAGCTGCAGTTCCCTTCACGGGCTCGTCCCTTTTCGGACAGGCACTAGAGCTGCTACTGGTTGAGGGCCGCGACAGACGCAAGTTCTTACCATCCCACTACAGGCATCAGGATAGGAGGCCTCCCACCTACTACCGTAGATCGTCCTTTCGACCCAGAGACTCCAGACCTTCCCTCTCTTACCAACCGAGGGGATACCAGCCCTTCGACAGGTCTACTGACCGGAGCCCCTTTCAGGACAGAGGGAGATCCTCTTACTCTGGCCATCCCTTTCGCGAAGCGAGGGGTCGCCCCTACAGACGTTCCAAGTGACTGCCTACACCCCATACCTATTGGGGGCAGGCTCACCAGCTTCGCCCATCACTGGCGAGAAAATTCCACAGACCAATGGGCGATCCAGACTGTAACCCTAGGAATAAGCATTGAGTTCATCTCACCCCCCGACGGTTCGTCTGCTGCCCATTCCTCAGCGACCCCACCAAGCGAGCACTGATGGAACAGGAAATTGTCCATCTTCTGAACATCAGGGCCATCGAGCCAGTTCCACTTCACCACCGGGGCAGGGGGTTCTACTCGACGCTATTCATTGTTCCCAAGAAGTCCGGAGGACACAGAGGGATTCTAGACCTGAAACGCTTGAACCAGTATGTTCGTTACAAGCGTTTCAAAATGCAATCACTGCGCAGCATTCTAGCCTCCATTCGTCAGGGGGACCTTCTGGCCTCCATAGACTTGAAGGAGGCCTACCTCCACATCCCGGTACACCCCTCCCACAGACGCTACCTACGTTTTTGTCTCAACAACAACCACTACCAGTACCGCGCCCTTCCCTTCAGGCTTTCATCTGCCCCAACGGTCTTCACAAAAATTCTTGAGGTCATCGCAGCTCATCTGTGGACCCTGCACATCAGAACACAGTTTTATTTGGACGATATTCTCATTCAGGTGGCAACCGTTCAGCGAGCCAATGCAGACATAGCGCGCACCATTCAGGTTCTCCAGGAATTCGGCTTTACCATCAACGCAGAAAATAGTCACCTGTCTCCCTCCACGTCTCTCGATCATCTGGGAGCACGAATAGACACCCTATCCTGCAAGGTTTTCCTGTTGCAGGACAGGATTTCCAACCTTCTTCTGATGGTGAGAAAGGTGAAGGCTCGCAGGTCGGTCCCAGTGCTCCTACTGTCAAAGTTATTGGGCCAAATGACATCTTGCCTGGGCATCGTTCCATGGGCCTCCCTTCATTCCAGGGAGCTCCAATGGCTCCTCCTCCTGAGCCAGAGAGCCAAGGCCAGCAACTCCTTGAGGCGTATAACTGTCCCACCATCAGTCCGGTCATACCTCTCATGGTGGACCTCTGGCTCCCTTCGGAGAGGATGCGGCTTCAAGGAACCCTCTCGTCTTTCCCTGACGACGGATGCCAGCTTCCATGGATGGGGGGCCCATCTGGGCAACCTGGTGGCTCAAGGCCGGTGGTCACCTTCAGATCTCTACCAGGATATAAATTGGCTGGAACTACATGCAGTCCATCTGGCGCTTCGACACTTCCAGGGAGAGCTCCGGGACCGTCATGTGTTAATTCTGATGGACAACGTAACGGCCAAGGCCCATGTCAACCGCCAGGGGGTTACCAGGTCCAAAGTACTAATGAGGGAGGCTTGGCGTCTATGCAGGTGGGGGGAGCTGCACCTTCAATCTCTCTGGGCAGAACACATTTCCGGTGACCGCAATTCCCAGGTGGACTGGCTCAGCCGTCAGACCCTGGACAGCTCGGAGTGGCAACTTCATCCCGATCTCTTCCTGCAACTGACGTTACGGTTTGGGACTCCAGAGGTGGACCTATTTGCCAGCCCAGGGAATCATCAGCTCCCAAGGTACTTTACCAGATACCCGACCCCCGGGGCAGAGGGGGCGGATGCACTTTGGAGCAGCTGGCCCCAGGGCCTGCTCTATGCATTCCCGCCTCTACCGCTACTGCCGAGGGTTGTGAAGAAGATTCTGGACGAACGGGCGGAGGTGGTTCTTGTAGTGCCCTTTTGGCCCAGATGGGTCTGGTTCGGGGATCTGATGTGCCTGTCAGTTTCGCCTCTGTGGAGAATTCCGCCAGCTTCGGTGCAACTCTGCCAGGGACCGAATCTCCACCCGGACACTGACTGGTTGCACCTGACTGTGTGGCGGTTGAGCGGCAACTCCTGACAGAAGATCAATTTTCTGGCCGTGTCACAGACATCATCCTTGCCTCTCACCGGCCTTTGACAGCACGCATTTACTAAGCCACCTGGAAGGCCTTCTGTTCCTGGTGCCTGCCGCTTCACCTGAATCCCACTTCCACTACGGCCTAGCAAGTGCTTGACTTCCTCGGGGAGGGCCTGGACAAGGGTCTGTCCATCAGCACCCTGCGCCGGCAGATGTCAGCCTTGGCGACGATTCTACCCTCGCCATGATACCCCTCTCTCTCATACCATCCAAAGGTACGGCAGTTCTTCAGGGGCGCCCACAATCTGTGGCCAGCTTCCATCCACCGGTTCCCCTCCTGGGATCTCTCCTTGGTCCTCTGAGCTCTCACGTCGGCTCCATTTGAACCCCTACGATCTGTCAGCCTCAGGATACTATCTCTGAAGGTCTCTTTCCTAGTCGCCATAACGTCAGCAAGGAGGGTGTCAGAGCTTGGGGCGCTCTCAGTAAGGGAGGACCTCTGTGAGTTTCGTCCTCATCAAGTCATCCTCTGCCTGGATCCAACATTCTTGTCCAAGGTCAATTCCCCTTTCCATAGGGCTGCGGAGCTCGTGTTCCCGGACTTCTGTCCCAGGCCGGTGCACCGCCTGGAGAAGCGATGGCATTATCTCGAAGTAAAGTGAGCCTTGAGGCTTTATATTCGCAGGACATCGGAGTTTCGTCGCTCCGAGGCACTGTTTGTGGCCTTTCATCCTTGCTCCCTGGGGTCCAAGGTCTCCTCAGCTACCATCAGCCGTTGGCTCAAGGCCTGTATCTCTCTTGCCTATGATTCTCAGAGGAAACCGTGCCCGGGCAGGGTCACAGCACATTCTACACGGAGTGTGGCTACAATGGTGGCTTGGTCCACTCAGGCTTCGCTTTTGGACATATGCAAGGCGGCTACATGGAAATCTCCTTCACAATTTGTACGGAATTATAGGATTGACAAGTTTGCGTAGGCCGATGCTGCTTTCGGCAGACGGGTACTTCAGCAAGTGGTACCAACGTCCAATATTCCGACCGAGACTGTGTCCCCCCCTGGGGATGCATAGCTTGCGCATGTCCCATGGACTGAACTCTGATGCAGCGTGATGAAAAAGAACGTTCAGGTAAGACCAACATTCCCCTTCTACAACACTTGAAGTTTCAGAATGCTGTTCAGGGGCAGCCCTATGTAGAAAGCATTATAGTTGTTTTATTAATATTTATAGCATTTATTAAATTTATATAGCTTCCCATCTCACTGCTGTGACTTTAGGCAGTCTACAAAAACACAAAAGAATAAAAACTTCTGAAAAGATCCCCCCAAACTGCAAAATCACTAACAATAAAATGATTAAAACCCTAAAAAAAACCATAACCTGTAGGAGGGCATCATTTATTTTCCTAAAAATATAACCATTTAATAGGTTCTTCATCAGTGAATTATTTAAACCATTACATAAAGTTCCTCACATAAAGTTTTTCATAAGAAGTGAAAAGTACACTGAATGAGATATGCCAAATGAACAGACATATTTCAGAAAAGACAACGGGATGTGAATTCACATAGTTAATGTAAGATATATAATGCAAAAAAGCAAGATAATATAAACAGAATTTACTTTTGTTGTATGGAAAAATAGCAGGACTTTAATGGCTAATGGCTTAACACAGTCTATTCTTCTGAAGAATATTTACAATGAACAAGAATGGTAGGAACTGAGTTTGGAAAAACAGAATGGTCTAGTATAACAAAAGGATAGACAAGGATTCCCATATCTGTATCTATTTAATATGTTAAAAATAAAAGAGCTCATTATAAAAGAACATGTAGAAATTAATATTAAATATTAAGAGAAATTTAATGTAAAGCATGTTAAAAGAATTTACTGTTGCTGACAAACAAATTAAGGGGTGAACAGTTTTGTTTCCTGTGCTCAAGAACAGATATGGGTAGTGTTCACTTAATGACTAGTCATTTAGCAACCATTCAAAGTTACAATTGACCCTACCCCAAAGGGACATGACCCAGTTCTGGAGTTTTGATGGCAGCACCCTCCGTGATCACATAACCACATTTTGTGCACTTGGCAAGCAACTTTTAAAGACAATGTTCCATCATCATGTGACTATGATTTACTATTCCATTTTCAAATTTTACTATTCAAAACCAGTCTAGTCAAAAAGGTCCATAGGAATGCATGGACTAGCTTTCAACCACCACATTTGTTTTATAACTGCTGCAATAAAAGGTAGTAAAATCACATTAGTCAGTGGTTGCCTTGATTTATGACTGTCATGACTTAGGCCAGTGTTTCTCAACCTTGGCCACTGGAAGATGTGTGGACTTCAACTCCCAGAATTCCCCAGCCAGCAGAGC
>JANHFM010011465.1:0-12156 GCA_032468115.1 Grayia smithii | reverse complement strand
CAGAGAATAGATGGGGGTGGGGCCAGTCAGAATTTTTACTACGGGTTCTCCAAACTACTCAAAATTTCTGCTACCTGTTCTCCAGAACTTGTCAGAACCTGCTGAAACCCACCTCTGCTTTAATGGTTTTCCACTTGAAAGATAGCTGGAATTGGTCAGACCATACTGAAAAACATCTAAATGCAGCCACTTGTTAAGTCTAGCATGCATTTGTTTCTTTAGGTTAATAATAATAAACAAATGTCTCCCACCTTTAAGGTCATTCCATTTTTCATTCCAAAATACTCAAGGCTCAAGTTCTTTTATACAGAAGTATTAACATTCAGATAAAATAAAACAATATTATCTGGAAAATTGTTGGAGAATTGGAAAATATGGTGCATCTCATGTTATTTCAAGAAGTAGAGAAAATGAGGGATTGCAAGGAAATGATTTCCATAGTTTAGGAACTATATAAGCAAATATATGTTTCTCAGATATTTAACAATGGAGTTCTATAAATGGCAATGGCTTCAGAACAGGCCCTTCAACATTTATTTTGTGTATGTCCTTGAGTGAATATTGACTCCTGGTCAGTGCCTGGGAAAGTCCCTGTAGTTTCCTTGGCAAAAATTTCAGAAATGGTTTGCCCATGCTTCTCTTTCCTAGGGCTGCAAGAGAGTGACTGGCCCAATGCCATCCAGCTCACTTCATGCCAACAGCAGAACTAGAACTCATGGTCTCCCAGTTTCTAGCTTGGTGTTTTAACCACTAAACTAAACTGGTTCTCTCAATGTTCTTCAGATCTGTAAAAGTCTAAATCAATTATGCATAGAAAACAAAAGTTCATCATATTAAGTGTCGACGGTAATGCTAGCAGGTTCTCTTCATCACAGGCCATTAGTGTATCCTATTAGCCATTCTGAAATAAAGATTTTAATTTGAATGTGTCCGTTAATTCAATATTTACAATTTTATTTGATATTTTCAGGGTACAACTGGTTTTATGGGACATCCAGGATACCCAGGAAATGATGGAGACCCGGTAAATTGTGTAATCTTTGAATTAATCCCTCAATGTTTGGGGTAAGTACATATTCGATTATGTACTTACATAATATTTGATTTTCTGTTTCAGGGTCCCAGGGGAATCCCTGGAATTCAAGGAAAGCAAGGTGATATAGGAGAATGTGGAACTAGGGGACGAAAAGTAAGAATTTACCCATCATTTCCTTTTGATCTTTTGTTTTGTTTTGCTTTTAATGTATGTGCATTACATTAGTTTTATGTTTTAATGCATAGCTATTTAAATCTTTCAGGGTCAACGAGGACTGCGCGGAAAAAGGGTATAGTAAGAAAATATTTAATGTGTGCAGAATTTTAATTGCTGCAGTTTATTGAATATTAATTTCTAATCTAAGGCATTAGATCTCTATGATGCATAAGGTAGAAAGGCCTGGCTTCAAAAAGCAAAAAAAGAAAAAGAAAAGAAATTGTAGCAAGCATAATATAGAAATTCTCATAGTATGTTAGGAAATTAAATTCAGGTCAAAGTAATAGGGAAAAAGCAAATATAATAACTGACAGTCTTTTACTAGTTTGGTCACCTATTGAAACTGACATATATTTCACTTCTATGGATATTATTATGTTGGATAATAAATAAGTGAAAACTGAGCTGATGCTAACTGATTTTATTCTCTCAGGGAGAGGATGGAGCTGATGGAGTTGATGGAATTCATGGGGAAGAGGTAAATAAAAGTTATTTCTTTTTTTGTTGTGCCAGAGTGTATATGTGTATATGTGTGATATGTCCATGTCAGTGTGCATCTTAACCCAGTGATATATGGTATACATGCATACACACACAGATACACACACTTATTTTATTTTTTAGGGATCACTTGGATTTCCAGGACTAAAAGGCAAAAAGGGAAACCCAGGAGAAACGGTAATATTTAGAAACCTTAAAATCAGCAAAATTCCAACATCTCTATTGCATTCTTTGGCCCTTGAAAGACTCCAGTGCTTCCCATTAAAGCAATCTATTTACATAACTCTTCAAAATTCAGTGGTTTCTCCTTGCCAACATTTTTCTTTCAGATGAGGTTAGATGCTTTTCTTGAGATATTTCTTTGTATCTCAATTTAATAATATTAAAGTGGTGGGTGCAACTAGGTAATCAACACATTACTTCTTTTTGTGCATTTAAAAGAAATTGGGTTTTATAGCCAATTGTATCCACTATTTTGATGTTGTTTTGGCTACTCTGTGGATACCCCTGCCAAGTATCTTTTCTCCAATTCTGTATTTTGTCAGCTTTGTTTGCTGAAGTGTGAGTGGTGAAAGAAGAGGCAGGGTCCAGGATTAGTATAGGGGTAGATGAATCTGGACTAAATATCAAAATGAGTGAACAATATGAAAGAAGTCTTTTGGAGTACTGCAGTCATGTCGCGATAGTGAAAACTGAATTGCAAAGAACTACCATATTTTTCAGAGTATAAGATGCACTTCCCTCCCTAAAAGAGGCTAAAAATTTGGGTGTGTCTTATACTCCGAATGTAGCTTTTTTAAAGCTTTTTTTCAGCCCTAACGAAAGTGAAGCAATCTCCATGCTTTGCCTGCTTTTCTCATTGCTTCTCTCTCTCCAAAGATCAGCTCAAAACCAGCAAACTAATGTGCTGAAGCTGACCAGATTAAGGATGCTAGCCAGATGAATACCTGGTAGGCAGATTTTTTTCCCCCTATTTTCCTCACCAAAAGCTAAGCTACATCTTATATGCTGGTGCGTCTTATACTCTGAAAAATACGTTATATAGAGGAAGAGTTAAAGGGTCTAGGAAAAGGGAAGACTGAGCTTTGCAACTTGGAGACATTTGTTTAGAAAGGCCTTTAATTTTACTATAACATTGTGCATTTATATAATATCTAAATACTTATGGGATATTGCGGATCTCTTCTCCATGGAAACAAAGGATAGTTTGTTTTACAGGGTTTTTTTCAACAGACAAAGGAATACATTCTAGAAATAGATCCAAAGTGGCTTGGGTCTGCTCTCCTCCTTTTTTTTCAAGAAATGATCCTAAAACATGGGAGGAGGATTTAAGCTATCTCCAGAGCTGCCAATTATTTTCTTTCCCACCGAAGCCAGAAATCTGGTCCTTGAAAGAGGGAAAGATGTTATTAGAAGATAAATCTGGTTTAGGAAGTGGTGGTTTTATATTAAAAGAATAATAAGAATATAGAATAATTCTGCACTCTTTTACATTTTTATATACTGGCTTTTACACTAAACATCAAAGCAGAAGCATAAACATAAATACGAAAAGTGCAAGAAAAAAACAGAATTGATATATGGCACTTTTCCACTAGCAATATTCCCTAAGTAGAATTTACATGTAAAAAAAATTTTTTTTTTACATTTTAAATTGTAAAAATACTTTTAGAGGTGTAAGCTTCATTGGATGAAATTGGATTTACTTCTAAGAAAATATCTATAAGATTGAATTGAATTACAACCAGTATGTAAGTCATGTTATTTGTTGTTGTTGTTAGTTGCAAAGTCATGTCCGACACATCGCAATCCCATGGACAATGTTCCTCCAGGCCTTCCTGTCCTCTACCATCCCCCAGAGTCCATTTAAGCTCAGGGACGTCATCCAGCCACCTCATTCTCTGTCATCCCCTTCTTCTTTTGCCCTCAATCATTCCCAGCATTAGGTTCTTTTCCAGTGAGTCCTTCCTTCTCATTAGGTGGCCAAAGTATTTGAATTTCATTTTCAGGATCTGGCCTTCTAAAGATCAGTCAGGGTTGATCTCCTCTAGGACTGACCAGTTTGATTGCCTTGCAGTCCAAGGGACTTGCAGGAGTCTTCTCAGGGATGAAATCTAAAAACTTTCCCTACTGGTTCTGTGGGTGTGGCTTATTTGTTGGGCGTGGTGACTTGGTGGGTGTGGCTTGGTGGTCAGGCATCGCTTGGTGGTGAGGTGACCAGTGGGTGTGCTTGGTGGTCATGTGACCAGGTGGGCATGGCTTGGTAATGTGGGCGTGGCCAAGTTGACATCATTTCTTTGCTCTTTTTTGATCTACAAAAAGTAAATATACCAATTATTTCATGCAATTAATACTTAAATAAGAATAAATGAAGTACACAAAAATAATAGGTACATAAATACTTACATAAGAGCAATAAATGTTGCTTCTTTGCACCAATGATAATAACCTACAAAAAAAAGATATACAATGATATACAAATTTAACCATTTAATATTTAAATAAGAATAAAAGAAGTACACAGAACAATAAAAAAATAATAAAAAGGTTTACTTACATAGAATTGTTAGTTGTCTTTAACTATAAGATGTTTCCGCATAGTTATTTCACTGTCTTCACTTCCACTTTTCTTGAACTTGAGGCGCGGATCATTGGCTGAGCAATGGTGTTCTCTGAACCACTTTTTCACTGCTGGAATAGGGTTTCATTTTGGAAGAGGTAGGCCAGTAATGCTGATGGTCATGAGGTTGGTTAAATTGGAAACAGTTGGGCGACTTCTGCTCTCTGAAGATATGAAGTTCATTTTCGAAAAACCTCTTTCCGCTTCTGCAGAACTTACAGCAATTGTTCTGACAATATCGTTTGCTTTTTTAATACTGCCAGGAATTACATACCTCTTCAAATATTTTAACAAATTCTCCACAAAATCTCTATAGTCGTTGATGTTAATATTGTAATTGAAAATGTCACCAAATGTGTGCAGTTTTTCTTCAGCTGCTGTCCATGGAATGACTATTTCATCAAAATTCCAGTATTCTGGCACTAAAAAATGTAGAAACTGTGGTGTATTTGTGGTGTCTTGCAATTGGCTACCAGTTTTTAAATGTTCACAGTCCATCAGTCATTTCTGAAAATTTTTTATGATGCTTCCTAAAAGTCTTTCCTGATGAAGTCCAACAATTGTTTATTTTCTACCAAGTTTATATTTCTGAAGATTTCTAAAGTAATTAGTCCATCCACTTTTCTTTCATATGGGCTCTTTACCTTTGTAAACAGTTCAAATGCTTTTATTGATCTTCTCACCAGTTTTTCAGCCTTTATAATGTCCATATTGCATGCTTGCAGTGCAATTGAAAGAAGTGAGATTTCTTCCAGCATATCGATCATCAACACCAAATCATTTAAGAAATATTTATTTTCTAGATGGGCAGCCATACCTGAGTTTTTGCATTTGCATAAAAATATTGATGTAGGATAAGCAAGCCACAGAGATATGGTTGCCCTTAAACTACAGGCAGCCCATCTTGGCCCAAAGCCTCTACCAATTTTTGTGATGTTAATGTCAAGTTCTTCAGATACTTCATCAAGTTCAATTCGGTTCTTATTGGATTGCTGAAAAATGGAGCATATCTTATCAATAAATATTTTAAAATGATTTACTTGCTTTATTTCCTTTATGGTGTCATCCAAAACAAGTTGGAGGCAATGGTTCAAGCAGTGTCATATGGTGATGTTTGGAAACTCTTTTGCTATTCTGGTGCAAACTCCAGATTTTCTCCCAAGCATAATGCTGGCATCATCAGAGCAGAACGCTATTAAAAAAAATTGTAGGTAGCCCTGGGTAAACCCAACCTTATGTCAACTTTCAAAAACTGCAGAACATATTGTATTTGCATCTTGTTTCTTCAATTCAACAAGCTTGACAAAAATTGTTGGTGGGTCCTCTGAATCCTCAACTTTTACGAAAACTATCAAAACTGGTTTGCAGGATACTGTTGAGGCTTCATCAATGATCAAACATATTTTCAGATTCTGTTCAATGATGCTGGTAAACATTTGAGTTTTAATTTCATTTGCAATGCACTCAACTTTTTCATAACACTTGGCCTTGAATGCAATTCTACTCCCAGATCTACTCCATTTTCAGTTCGTAATTCTATCAATTCCTCTATGCTTGAAATTGGTCTGCATGCTTTTGCCAGGCTGTTAACAGTTTTGAACATTTTAGAAGCGGTGCCTTATTGCCTATCAGAAATCTTGTCCATTGCTTTTGTTATGGCTTCCTGCTCCATTTGTTTTACATTGTCTCTACAAATGGTATGTGATTTCTATATGAAATGTTCTCTCATTTTCTTCCTTAGAGACGCCTGCTGCGCTTCCTTGTTTTTCCCAGCTGCCACAATCTTGAAAAGCTTCCACTCTTTGGACACATGAATACCGCTCTCTAGTGTGAAGTTATTTTTCGCATAGTACTTGCAACCTAGTTTCTTGTTTGAAATTTCTAATCTGTCATACTTCTCTTTAAAGTTGCTGTACTGTTGCATAATCCAGCAGTCTGGAAGAATGCTTTCAATTTTGGGCACAGCAGGTGACTCAATACTTGACTTGCTGCTTTCTCCAGTTTCAAAGGGTGGAGTTGGTGGTGCTTGTGGTGCTTGGGATGGTTTTGGATCATCCAAGGCCATTTCTGATTGTTGTTGTTCAAGTTTTGGTTTCTTGGCCAAGAAACTGATCAAAGTCTGTTGCTTTTTCATCCTTCCTGTTAAAGGCGGCTGCTACTGTAAAAGGAAAAGAAAGGAGCTTTGTTAGCTGAGGGTACACAATGTAAAAGCACACAAAAAGTTCAAAGAACTCAAAAACCAACTTTCACACTTTACACACACAAAATGTAAAACAACACAACTGATTCATACACAATGCAAAAGCAGCTCTACTTCACCCAAAATGGCCCCTGTAACAAGCAGGAACCTCACAGAGCCACAAAAAGCTCAAAATCCAATTTTCACACTTTACACACACTCAACACAAAACAACACAACTGACTCACACACAATGCAAAAACAGCTGCACTTCACCCAAAATGGTCCCTGCAACAAGCAGGAACCTCACAGAGCCACAAAAAGCTCAAAAACCAACTTTCACACTTTTTCCACATAAAATGTCACATACAGCTTTGTGAGATTTTGTGTTTGTGTAGTGAGAGTGAAATATTACAGAAACACACCAAATCTTAGAAAGCTACACAAATATTTTATTTTATTATTTTATTTTATTTTATTTATATTTTTAGATGAAAGCAGCTAAATTTAAAACTTCCTAAATTTTAAATGGCTATGTCTAAAAAAAATTCCTTAAAAAAACCCCAATTAATTATTTTTTAAAGCCCCCCCCCCCCAAATAGAAAAACCAGTTACTTACCCAATTGAAGGCATAAGGCAGACAGGCAGACAGGCAGATTCAGTTGCTCACCAATGAGAGTGATTGCAGGCTGCAGCAGTTACAAGCTGATGAGATTGATTGCAGTGATTGCAGCAGGTGAAGCAAGGCAGTCATTGTGACCAGTGGCTCGGGATTTGGTCCAAAGAGTGAAGGTAAGCAAACTGGAGGCTGGGGAGAAGGTGGGTGGTTAGCTAGGTGGCTTAGCCAGGCCAGGCAGAGAAGCCCAGGGACTGGGGGGCAACATGAGGCCCACAACCAATCCCTGGCGGCTAAGCAAACTATGCGAGCCTGGGGATTGGGGGTGGTATGCTAGGCCGTAATGTGCAAACGATCCCTGGCATCTGCATGAAGTATGCGAGGCCGGGGATTGGGGGAGCACACTAGGCCTCAACTGGCAATGTTTACCTTTTTGAGAGAGCAGCCGTCAGCGAGGTGTCTGAGCAAGGTGAGGTGTCTGAGCAGATGAAGTAGCTGGGCCATGTGAAAAAGGGGAACTTATATAGACCAGGGGTGAGGTGGGTGGGCCAGAAGTGCTGAATGGCAGGAAAAGTGAATGCCAAGAAAAGCGAGTGAGCTGGAAAAGCGAGTGAGCCAGAAGGAATCAGCGAGCGGGCAAGTGGGTGACCGAGTGACCAGGCGATTGGGTGGACATTGGTGGGGCCAGGGATTATTGCTACTGGTTTGGTGAACCAATTTCAGTCATCGCTACCGATTCGGCCAAACCAGTCTGAACTGGTAGCATTTCACCCCGAGCACCATAGTTCAAAGGCCCCAATTCTTTGGTGCTCAGACTTCCTTATGGTTAAGGTGACCAGACGTCCCGCTTTTGGCAGGACAGTCCCGCTTTTCACCAATTTGTCCCATGTCCCGCGGTGTTTTTAAAAAGTCCCGATTTTTGGGGGACTTCTGTTGACATCACGACGATCTTTCACAAATTTTGCACTTTGGGGCATGCGCAGGACAGAGGATGGGAGAAGGAGGCTCAGTTCGTCCCTTCCCGCCAGCAAAGAAAAGAAGCACAGAAGCCTCTGGCAGCTGGCAGGAAGAGGGAAGAAGTACAGACAGGTGGGCAGCAGCAGTGTCGGCGGCTCCTTCCAAGCGCAGCATATCGAGGCAAAGGGGGCTGCTACGCCCCAGCCCCCAGGGCTGCCTCTGCGCTGGGCCCAACTCATCTGGCCGCCACCTTTCCAGAAGGAACTGCTTGGTGGCCTGCTCCTCCTCGGGAGTCAGCTGCACAGCCATGCTCCTGCCAGCCTGGAGAAGAGGTGAAAGTTTGCCAAAGTCGCCAGCCTCGGCCTCCCCCCCTGAAGCTTTCTCCATCCCCCTCCTCTTTTACTGGAGAATGAGTGGGGGGGAGGGGGAGGGCAAAGCCAGTGGGGCTGGATGGATTGGGGAGGGAGGGCTCAGTGGCAAAGAGCTGCCCTCTGCGCTAAGTCAACGCCATGCATCTTCTTCGCTTGGGGACGGAGCGCTTGAAAAAGAGCCAGGGAAAAGAAGAGGAGAAGGGAGGGAGGGATCGAAAGGGGAGGGGTCCCGCGGGCTCCCCTCCAAAGGGGAGGGCCACACAGAGCCGAGGATCCAAATTAAGAGGGTCGGAGCAGCACGATCTGAAGCGAAGCCGACAAACCAGCAAGCACGAAGGAAGAGGCAGAAGCCCGGGCCAGCTCGGACCTCCCGAGCATTGTGGGTGGGCGTGGGAGTGGGAGTGGGGGTGGGCTTTGGGCAGGGGGAGAAAGAGGAGAACCCCTTTCTCTCTCTCTCTTTCTCCCTCCTTCCCTCCCTCCCTCCGGCTTCTTTTCTAACAGTTCTGGCTTTAAAAAGCCTCTGGGAAGGCGGTGGCCGGATGAGCCGGGCCCAGCGCAGAGGCAGCCCTGGGGGCTGGGGGCGTACCAGCCCCCTTTGCCTCAATATGCTGCGCTTGGAAGGAGCCGCCGACGCTGCCGCTGCCCACCTGTCTGTACCTCTTCCTTCTTCCTGCCAGCTGCCAGAGGCTTCTGTGCTTCTTTTCTTCACTGGCGGGAAGGGACGCTGCAACTGAGCCTCTTCAGGTAATTTAAAAAATTAAAACTTATTTTTTTCCTATCGGGTTCTGTGGGCGTGGCTTGATGGGAGGGGTGGTCATGTGACTGAGTGGGCGTGGCTGTGAGTGATGTCAAGTTGGTCACGCTCACTCAGTCACAGGGGAAAAAAACCCACCAAGCCATGCCCACATTTCACCCCTGTCAAGACCCGCCCCCCCCCAATGGTGTCCCGCTTTACCAAAGTTGAAATCTGGTCACCTTACCCAAAGTCGCAATAGTTTGGGGGGTTTTTTTAGGAAAAAAAACACCAGTTCCATTTTTTATACCTAATAACTCCTTTCTGTAGTAAAGGGCAGGACATAAAGACTCCATTTCAAGTTCATGTATGTGGAGGAAAGAATTGCTGCATGCTCATTTTCTACATATTGAGAGAGATAGTGTTGCATATTGCATATGAAGGTAAAAAGCATGCTTGGACCAGCATATTGATATAAAAATACAAAAGGATAAGCATTAAAATGTAACCTTATTTCACCCCATATAACCATGAATTATAGCAAAACAGCACCCCAGAGCACAATACTGAAGTAGCATCACATTGTTTTTATGTTGTTTCATAATAGGAACAATCATTTTCCCCAGAACCTAATTCTAGGGATTGCTTTAAAGCTCCCCCTTAAATCAATAAAAAAACCATACATAGTTTTGCATAGGCAACTAGCCTATAATCTGATTTTTAAAATCAGATTATGATGGATAAAAGACTCAAACATTATCCACTGAGTTTACTAGCTTTCTATAGAGGTGCCTATCATTGAGCTTGCTAATTGCACTTAACAGGCTGATGGGCAAATCCTTCCTATCTCCTTTTTTGCAATTACTGAAGTCAATACACTAGTAATTGGAATAATGAATGTATTCTGGTTTTCAGGCATCTGGAAAGAAGAGGATATAAATGAAAACAGCAATATCACATGTCCATGTTTACCTTCAGTATTTCTGCTAGTATCAGGTTATTTTCAACTGCACAATTATTTTTGAATTGTGAGATAAACTCAGGGGTGAAATCCAAAATGTTTCCCTGCCGGTTCTGTGGGCGTGGCTTGGTGGGCGTGGCAGGGGAAGGATATTGCAAAATCTCCATTCCCACTCCACTCTGGGGCCAACCAGAGGTGGTATTTGCCGGTTCTCCGAACTACTCAAAATTTCTGCTACCGGTTCTCCAGAACTGGTGAGAACCTGCTGAAACCCACCTCTGAACAATGAGGATGGGTTTCAAGCATGCATTCGACAGTATATCCCTGGAAGTTGAGCAATAGGTCGTAAGTCAAGGACTACCTGCAACACCTCTGCTCTGGGAGCTGCATTAACTTCTATCAATAGTTTCTGGCTGCAGTTCAAGGTGCAGGTTGTCACCTACTATATCAAGTCCTTTATGGCCTGGCTATCTGAAGGACCATCTGCTCTAGTTTACAACAATTGGATTGCTCCAGGTCCCATCCATTAACAGAAAATAATAGGGTTGGAAGAAAAATAAACAACATTTCCACTACAGGTAGTCCTCTACTTAGAAACATTCTTTAACAACCATTTGAAGTTATAACAGCACTGATAAAAAATGACTTAGAACCAGTTCTTGCAGTATCACCCTCACAGCACCCGCTCGGTCACATGATTAAAAGTTGGGCGCTTGGCAACTGGCATGTACTTATGACGGTTGTAGCATGTTCACATGAACGCAGTCGGCGACTTTCCCAGCTGGCTTCTCACAAGCAAAGTCAATGGGGGGGGGGGGCGGGGAGCCAGATTCGCTTAACAACCGTGCGGTTTACTTAACATCTGCGGCAAAAAAAAAAAAAAAAAAGATCCTAAAATTGGGCGTGATTCACAACTGCCTCATTTACTGACAGAAATTTCGTTCCCTATTGTGGGGGAATGAAAGTCGAGAGCAACCTGTATACCAGGTCAGGAAAGGATGCCACATGTAATGCTAAAATTATATCGATATAGGGCAAAGTGTCCCAAAACTATTGCCTTCATTACAGTGGTGGGTTGCTCCCAGTCTGGCCCGGTTCGTGCGAACTGGTAGTAGTGACGATGTGACGTCACCAAACCAGTTCTCCATGACTGCGAGCTGGGCCCTCCTGACCTCCCCTAGATTATTCCTATCTTTATTTCTTGGTTTTTAGCCCAGCTGATAGGCGCAGCGGAGTGGATTGCTGCGCCTCAGCTGGGAAAAACTGTTATGCGCTTGCGCGGAGTGCCCGTTGGCGCACATGCGAGCGAAGCAATCATGCGCGCAACGATCACGTGCACAGTACGTGCACAAAGAGAACCAGTGGTAACACCGGTTGGAACCCATCACTGCTTCATTACCCCAAAACATTTTCAGGGATCAGCAGAGAGTTTCATTTTGTGGCTTTTATGAAGGCAGGAGTGGAAAATCCTATTTCACACATGTTGGTGCTCAAAATCATTAGGGCCTCCTCAGATATCACAAGGGATTGTGAATTGTTGACCAGAAAGACTTCAAATGGTCCTTCCTTTCTTCATGTAACATTTTGCCCTGAATGACGAAGTTGGAAGGGACCTTGGAGGTCTTCTAGTCCAACCCCTACACCATTCTGGGCAAATCGTTGTCCAATCTCTTCTTAAAAGCCTCCAATGTTGGAGCACCCACAACTTCTGGAGGCAGTTCAGTCCACTGTTTAATTGTTCTCATTGTCAGGAAATTTCCCCTTAATTCTACATTAAATCTTTCTTTAATAATCTTCCATCCATTACTTCTGTCCTGCCCTCAATTTGTATTTTGCAAATTAGTTGGCCTCTTTTCTTTGTAACAGCCCCTCAAATATTGGAAGACTGTCACCCTTAGTCCTTCTCTTTGTTAGACTAGGCACCCAGTTCCTGCAACCATTCGTTGTATATTTTATGTCAGGGAAT
>JANHFM010011459.1:0-12157 GCA_032468115.1 Grayia smithii | reverse complement strand
CCTTTTTTTTTTACTTTTAAAAGCATTTTTTTACAGCCTATTGGCTGAAGAGGCTGTAAAAAATGCTTTTAAAAGTAAAAAAAAAAAAAAGGCTCTATTACAGCTGAGCCGCACAAATTTTGGAGCCTTTTTTTTTTTTAAATCAGGAAGTAATGACACCTGGGAAGGTGGGAGGAGCCTCACTCAATCATCGCTACCAGTTCTCCAAACGACCTGCCACTATCGCTACAGAATTGCCCGAACCAGTCCGAACTAGGAGGATTTCACCCCTGGAAAGGACTTGATAGGTGGATAAAAATGCCAAATCCACAACTGGATGACTGTGTAACTGATCATAATCTTAATAAAAAATTGGGAAAGAAGAAGGAAGGAAGGAAGACCAAAAAAAAAGTCTACAGAGTAAGCTTTATAGGATTACTTCACATTTATAAGTATACCAGAAAGCTCTTCTCAAAAGATAGTATTCTATGCCAGATTCTCCAAGGCAAGAGAACAGTAAGAAAAAGAGCTTTCAAAAGAACTTCCATCTCCTTAGCAACTCAGAAATCTGGAACTACAAAATCAGCAAAAAGCAGCTTGGATGGCATCTTCAGAGGGTGAAGCTCATTACACTACAGATACAAGATGTCAATCAATTGGTTTTCTATTGATGTCCAGATCACATTGTAAAATGACTGAGAAATTCAGACAGTTGGACTACTACATTGATTTCTGCTGGCTGCCTTCTTCTTCCTTGACTTTTTCTGCAGGGAATCAAGTCCTATTAATTAATCATTTCCTCCCTGTTCAGTTCGAATCGATCTGCTGGACTGTTCTGGGAAAGGTCTGATAACAACTACATCCCCTGAGTATCCTAGTTCCAGCCTTGTCATCAATTAAACCAAAATCCACATCCTTTAGATATACAGATATCAACTTCCAGAATTCTCTAACCAACATGACCATTGAAATCTAGACATGTGAAGTATACTTAGGGTGGCAAAGAGTTAAAACAGTTAAAACGGCCAATTGAAGCCACTGAGGGTCCAGTGTAGCACGGCCCCTTGGCTGAGGGAGGTCCTGTCTGAGATCTTGATAAGATGAGAGACTGATAGATCACTAGATCTGCAAGCCAGGTCTGGCGATGCCAGTGTGGAGCCATGAGAAGGACCTCCGTGCCTTCCTGTAGGATCTTCCTGATGACCCTTGGTATTAGAGGGGTCAGAGGAAAGGCATACAACAGACCCTGTGGCCACGGGCAATGGAGGACATCCATCCCTTCGGCTCCTGGAGATCAGAATCTGGTGTAAAACCATGGGAGCTGTGAGTTTGCTGGGCTGGCAATAGACCTGGTCTATTGGTCGCCAGTTGGTTGAACAGGTTCAGATGGAGTTTCCATTCTGCCTGGTCTAAGGTGGACCTGCTCAACTAGTCCACCTGGATGTTGGAGCTTCTGGAAATGTGTTCTGCTCAGAGGGGCAGCAGATGTTTCTCCACCAAGAGACCAATTGCAGCAGCCTCTGGAACAAATGCCCCCTTGGCGGTTCAAGTGTGCCTTGACGGTGACATTATCTGTCAGTAACAAGACATGGTGCCCTGACAGTTGAGATTGAAAATGATGAAGCGTCAGGTGGGCGGCTCTCAGCTGCAACCAATTGATGTTGT
This sequence comes from Grayia smithii, assembly GCA_032468115.1. Taxonomy (NCBI): domain Eukaryota; kingdom Metazoa; phylum Chordata; class Lepidosauria; order Squamata; family Grayiidae; genus Grayia; species Grayia smithii. The sequence goes on along the minus strand of JANHFM010011459.1, from coordinate 10,513 downwards.
GGTGGAGGTCGGTTGGAGACCATTGACCCTGAGTTACTAGCAACTGTAAATGAGTGCCCCAGCTGAAAAGGCTGGCCTTTTCAAAAGTCCATGGTCAGGGTGAGATGGGAATGCTCCCTGGAGGAACACCCCCACTCCAAGGCTATTAACATCTAGCAGTCCAAGGACTTGAGAGCCTCCGGGGAAACTTTGATCCTTCTGGGAAGAGTTGCTAAGCAGACGTATGGATCTTGCCCCTAAGTAAGTGGCCACCACATCCAAGAGTTTCGTGAAGACTCTGGGGGCTGACAAAAGTCCGAAGGGCAGAGTTCTGTATTGGTAATGTAGGTCTGCATAGGAGAACCATAGGAATCTCCTCTGGGACGGCCTGACAGGCACATGCAGGTAAGCCTCCTGGAGATCGGTTGATGTCAAGAGATCTCTCAGCTTGATGCAAGCATGGATAGTGTGCAGGGATTGCATCTTGAAGCATTTGTATTTGATGTGTACATTCAGCTTCTTGAGGTCTAAGATGGCTCTGCATCCTCCCAATTTCTTCTGCACCAGAAAGAGTATCGAATAGAAGACGAACCCCTGATGTTGAAGAGGAACTGGTTCTATGGCCTGTATGGCCAGAAGATGCTTGATTTTCATTATAGACTTCTTGGTGGGATCCCGTGAGACAGAACACTGAATGAACCATCATGGGGGTGTGGAACTGAACTCTAGGGTAAGCCGCAAGATGGTCTGTAAGGCCCAGGCGGTGGTGATGTGTCGTCAGCAGATTGCAAATCTGCCAAGGCGACCGCCAATAGGCTGTTGTTGGGACAGTCATTTGGACTTCCAATAAGGCCTGTCAGGGTTCCAGAAAACCTTCACTGAAAGAAAACAGAGAAGTAAACTGGCACATTCTGGGAAAACCCGAATCTGAGAGTTCTGGGTTTTCCCTCAGGATATCAAAACCCCCCAAACCCATCTCTTCCCTCCTCCGATGGTCACAAGGTCCAACCACCGTATAGTCCCTCTTGACACCACTCCTTCTCCAGATGCAGGATTGCCCTGACCTTGACAGTGTGGCAGAATGCTATTATGGCTAATATCTCCTTCTACCAACTCCCCCCCTCCTACTTTCCCACGGCTGGAGAAGGTGGCAGTGCGGAAGCCTCCTAATACGGCTTGCAAAGCTGACATTTTGTTCTGTTCCATTCCATTCCATATTTTCCGTTCCATTCCATTCCATTCCAAAGTTGTGGGTGCTCCATCACTGGAGGCTTTCAAAAAGAGACTGGCTAACCATTTGTCTGAAATGGTACGTGAACTCTCGCTCAAGCAGGGGGCTGAACTAGAAGACCTCTGAGATCTCTTCAAACTCCATTATTCTATGTTCTAAGAAGCTTCTTCAGTTCTTGGTTGTGAAGCAAAACATTTTCAAAGGAAAAAAAAACAAGAGAGACCAGTTGCCTTTGGCAAAAAAAAAAAAAAAAGTACCTTTGGGTCAACCATGCCCTCAATTATTAAAAATCTCCATAGACGTTTTCTCTGATTTTTTAAAAAAATTATCTTAAATTGTGTGCACCCCAGAGAATGAACATTAAATTGTATTCTATATCATTGTCATTTTCTTCTATGCTTGAGCTTTGAGTTTCTTCCTTGGTTACACAAAATAATTCTTCCATTAGCCATTAGAGCATGAAATTTCTACCGGAACCGACCTCCAAAATTTGAAAAAATGCTATTAGATTCCAAAATGAATTATTCACCACCACCCGACAGAACACTAAAACTAAGATCTTAGTTGTCTCTTGAAAAACATACTATCCTTAACCCATCAAAAAATCTTTTCGCGTGGTTGGACGGATGACAAGGTTTCCAGTGTGAATTCTGTTATACCCTCTTTTATTAAAAAAAAGAGAGAGAGATTTTTAATTGCTTGCACTGAAGCTCCCTGGCAGGGCGAAGGCCCTGTTTCTCTTTCACGATCAGCTGAAAATGCTGATTTTCATATTTTAATAGCACTATGTGGAGAGGGAAAAAAACCAATCGCAAATTGCAGTGCTTTCTATATAAAATACTAGCTGATAACCCGGCGTTGCCTGGGTATTTCTTTATCCCAAACCTGGAATAGCTCGAGGAGTTCCAGAGTTATGTTGGAACACACACACACACACACCTAGGGGTGCTAGGGGTGTCTTACCCCCACAGTATTTTTTTCCAGATAGTAAGTCATCTGTGCACCAAGTTTAGTTGAAATTGCTCGAGGCATTCCAGAGTTATGCTTGAACATACATACATACATACATACATACACACAAACACACACATGCCAGGGAGCCAGTGAGAGGGGCCTTTCTTCCCCCTACTCTCATGCCCATCATCCCTGCTCTCTCCATTCTCACTCCCATGCGCTCCTCTTTCCCGCCCTGTCTACGATCCTGGCACTTTGCCCCAAATACACCAGGTGGCACCTTCTACCAAGTGAAGGGAACATCAGGTGCTTCCCCACTGGTCCACTAGAGGGCGGACATCACAGCTGGCTTTCCAGAGGAAGCTGCAAAAGAACTGACAACACAAACAATTGCCGCTCTAGGACGCCGCACTCGTTCTCCTTAACGGCCCAGGCGTTCCAGAGTTATGCTGGAACACACACACACAGACACACCAGGGAGCCATTGAGAGGGGCCTTTCTTCCCCCTACTCCCATGCCCATCAGTCCTGCCCTCTCCCTTCCCCCTTCCATGCGCTCCTCTTTCCCGGCCTGCGAAGGCCCTGTTTCTCCTTCACGATAAACTAAAAATGCTATAGAAGTTTAATAGCACCATGTGAAGAAAAACAAAACACCAATCGCAAATTGCAATACTTTCTATATAACATATAATCAAAATTATCCTGCATTCAGCAAACGTTTCCTGTGCCTCTAATTAAAACTTCTGCACTGCAACATCAGAGGCTCTAGTAAATCTTCTTCGGTCTGGCCCTAACAACGACTAACTGAGGAAAAAATTCATCATACCCAAAGGTTCTTTAACAATTAAAATGAGAAATAAAAAGCAATGATGAAAGCTTCCTGCAACAGAAAGGAATGCAGGTAGCCCTTGACTTACAACCTCAACTGAGCCCAAAATTTCTGTTGCTAAGCGAGTTTTGCCCCATTTTACGACCTTTCCTGCCACAGTTGTTAAGTGAATTTGGCTTCCCCATTGACTTTGCTTCTCAGAAGGTTGCAAAAGGGAATCACATGACCTATTCTATTCTATTCCATTCCATTCCATATTTTCTATTATTCTGTTCTGTTGTATTTTTCTCTATTTTCTATTTTTTCCATTCCACTCCACTCTCCACTCTACTCCACATTTTTTCTTCTGTTCTGTGTTGTGTTGTGTTGTATTGTATTGATTGTATTGTATTGTATTGTATTGTACTGTACTGTACTGTACTCTCTATTCCAGTGGTTGGAGAACCTTTTATGGCACTGAGTGGCAAAATGGGAATATGCATGCTATGTGGGCGCGTGCAGGAAACCAAAACAGCAGCTCCCTGGCGCAAGTGCTGGAAATCGGAAGCTCAGTTTCCCGGTGCACGTATGCGCACCGGCCACCTGGTCTTCCGGTTTCCAGCGCTCTTGTGTGTGAAGAGCATCTGGCTGGTGCTGGGACCCAGAAGAGCAACGGGAGACGGCTGGCGTGCCCGGAGAGATGGCTCTGTGTTCTACTTCCGGCACGTGTGCCATAGGTTCGCCATCACCATATTCTGTTTTATTCCATTCCATTCTCCACTCTCCACTCCATATTTTCTATTCTGTTCTGTTCTGTTCTGCTCTATTTTCTATTTCATTCCATTCGGTTCCATTCCATAATTTCTGTTCTATTCTGTTCCATTCTGTTTTGCTCTCTACTCTAATAAATTTGATAGATAATTAAATAAAATAGTGCGAAGACCTCTGAGCAAATGAGTGTTATTGTCTTGACTGGTGTGAAAGAACCCCACTAAAAAGTGGCATCGAAGCAGCCAGGATTGGTTTCAGCAAGATAACATCCAAGAAGAGCTTGTGTGCAGTGTACTGTATAGCTAAATCAATGCATTTGTTTCTCTATATCTGAGTAAAAACCTGCCTTTTAAAGTTTAATCTAAGGGGCACCATGGAGCAGAAGTCAATAAAAAGTCTTATAAAATAAAAGAATGTTAATACGGGTTTTTTTTTCTCTCTCTCTCTCTCTACAGATGATACAGAATCACAGTCACCAGAAACAATAATTCAGTGATCAAATGAAAACCAATCCACCGGCTTTTAATATGATAAAAATGCTGGAGTTTCCTATACCTACAGCATGGATGAAAGGGTCTTTAAACAGACGCACTCAACATTATAAAATATATCTTCCATTCAAAATGACGTCTTCTGTGAATTTTGGTACTCTCGCATGGCACATACAACTTCAGTGTCAGAATTTATATACAAATGGGGCTGAAGGGCGAAAGGGAAGCAGTATGCTCCCTCCCATATTTGGGTAAACCAGGTGCTACAGGTAGGAAAAACACACACATAATCCCCCTGGTGGAAGAGCTGAGAAAGGGGAGGAGAGCCTGTGGCTTAATGGTTAATACAACTGCCTCATATGTAAAAACTGCCCAGGTTCGAATCCCAGAAGGGTATGGCTAGCTGATGAGACCTAAATAGCTTGAAATAGATCCATCCTGGTCTCCCTTTATTATTATTTCTTTCTCAGCAAAATAGAAAGCAAATATATTTGACTGGAAATAGTTTGTCGTGAAAAACAACTGCCTAGATGGCTCCTGGGATGGGGCTGAAGGGCGAAAGGGAAGCAGTAGGCTCCCTCCCATATTTGGGTAAACCAGGTGCTACAGAAAGAACACACACACACACACACACACACACGCACACAAAACATACAATACTAACCAGGGTGAAATCCAACAGGTTCTGACAGGTTCTGGAGAACTGGTAGCGGAAATTTTGAATAGTTTGGAGAACTGGCAAATGCCACTTTTGGCTGGCCCCAGAGTGGGGTGGGAATGGAGATTTTGCAATATCCTTCCACTCCCACCAAGCCACACCACGTCCACCAAGCCACGCCCACAGAACCGGTAGTAAAAAAATTCAGATTTCATCACTGATACTAACCCTACATACTTTTGAGTTTTTAAAACCACAAGTCAAATATTTTTCCACTATTCCATTACACACACACACACACACACACACACACACACACACACACACACAAAGAGTCATATATATTCCAGAACAGGGAGCCCTTAATTTATAATCAGTGATAATTACAAATCATGGAATTCAACTTCTAGTATCTGGTTTCACCAATTAAGCTAAGCCACATGTAATGTGATTTCTTTGTAGTTTCTGTGATCTGGGAATCCTTTGTGTGAAAACCTTTCTTGTTAGTAACTCATAGTTCCGATTTAAGAATTATATGTGAACCAGATCAGGGAGATATAGGTTGATTTTGTGCTGCTACCCTCCTATCATAACGTACTGTATATACCTCCTTATATACTCTATTGGTTGAAATTGAAAAGTTTCAGGAAGGTTTCAAACTATTTTTCTGTTTTAAAGGGGTATTTTTTGGTCTGTTGGATGAATTTTGTAAGATGAGAAAAACTTGCGTACTTTTTGTTCCTCCTTCTAGCCTAATTTGACTAAGTACTATGCACTGATTTAACTTATGCATCTTTTTTTTTTTTAAAGTATTGATCTGTGAGATATTTATTTACCAGGAAGACAGGAAGAAAAGGGGTAGTGTTTTGATTTTTTTAAAACCTTAAAATTCTAGATCACTTTATGTGTAAACGTATAAATTTCACGTATCGGCACAAATATTGGGTGAGATAGGCTGACAACCAGCATAAACCCAATTCAAATGAGATGCGGCAGTGGTCATAAATCTGAAAAATGATCACAAGTTACTTTTTTCCCCCCCAGGGCTGTTGTAACTTTAGACAGTCGCTACACAAATAGTCATAATTCCAAGACTACCTTTCAAGTCTTCCAGGACCTTTTTACTTTGAAAGGCAACTGAACTAAAGAGCTAAAAAAAAATCTGGTTTGGTCTCTTTATGCCAGATAGAAGCCAGGAGAATTCAGCCATTAAGTTCTTCGGTCCATTCAATCCATTGACCTGAGTGATGCTCCTTGGCCTTTATCTACTGTATACTGTTCTGTATCTGTTGGCTCAAATATAATCATGGGTGGGTTTCAACTGGTTCAGACCGGTTCAGGCGAATCCGTAGTTCTGATGATCAGCTGTCCCCGCCAGGGGTGCAATCTAAAAAATTTCACTACCGGTTCTGTGGGCGTGGCTTAATTGGTGGGGTGGTCAGGTGACAGGGTGGGCGTGGCCAAGTCGATGTCATTTTTTGCCCTTTTTTGCCCTACAAAAAAGCTCAAAAACTAATTTTTACACTTTACACACACACAACACAACACAACTCAACTGACACACACAATGTGAAAGCAGCTGTGCTTGACCCCAAATAGTCCCTGCAACAAGCTATGTCTTAAAAAAAAAAGCCTCCTAAAAAAACCCCCACTTAACTATTTTTTTAAAAGCTCCCTCCCACCTCCCACCCCCCAAAAAAACCAAAAAACCAGTTACTTAGCCTAGGGAATCACCAACCTTGGCAACTTTGTGGACTTCAACTCCCAGAGTTCCTCAGCCAGCTAAACTAGGCTCACCGATGAGATTGATTGCAGGCAGCTTCAATTGCTAGCTGATGCAATTGATTGCAGCAATCGAAGCCTTGCCAACAGAGGCTTGGGATTTGTTTTGAAGAAAAATGGTAAGCAGGCTGAGGGGTGTGTGAGAAGGTGGGTGGCTTAACCAGGCAAGCAAGCAGAAAAAAACAAAACAGAGTTAGAAGGGACCTTGAAGCAGGGCAGGCAGGCAAGCAGCTATGCTGTAGGCATGGGGGGAGGGGCATTTTTACTACTGGTTCTCCGAACTATTACCAGCCATCGCTACCGGATCGCCCGAGGGAGTGCGATCCAGTAGCATTGCACCCCTGCTTTAAATGATGGGTCAAGATTAATTCCTGGGGCCAGTTTTCTTGAAAACTACACTGAAGTTGGTTTCATTTCTTTTTTTTTTCCAAGTTCCTAGTTTAGTATACAGTTCTATTATTTCCTGGAGAAATTATGTTCAAGTATTATCCAGACCTGGTCCTGCTTAGCGTCTGAGTCCAGTTAAGGTTAGCCAAAAGATGTCATCTGTTGAAGCATGAGTTACTGTCAGGATCCTCCAACCAGAACTGAGATACTGTTTGGTTATTTTCCAGTTAGGTTCAATGGACGAAGCAGCTGTGCATCATAGGTTGGATAATAATAGCCCATCTTATATTGGCTACTGTGTCTGGAAACGTCTCTCAAAAAAAATTGGACAGGTGACTTTTACATCCCCTGCAGTCCTCACAAAATGGCTCCTCTTCTGATGCCAGTTCTGAGGTTGGAAACATACAGCAAATTGATCTTCATAATTCATAAATCCAACAGGAAGGTGGAAATCCAGAACTCAGGTGGAAGTCTTAACCTGAACAGAATCTAGAAGATGATCCAATAGGACTCTCGAGGGAGATGAGTCCTTATTCAGTTCCTGAGGTTTGCTGGGACAGGCAAAAATCCAAAGAAAAGAATGAGTTTCAAAGCATAATTCTCTTTAAGAACAAAACACCAAACTTCCATTTGAGAATTAGTGTCTCTCAATAACATCCTTTAGATACAGGCATCTGGTGAAGTCCTCTCGATCTCTTTTATCTAGTAAATGAACCCATCTAGCTTCTGATTTCTACATTTCCTCTTTGTGCACTCTGTAGTTTGATTAGTCCCTGGACTTTGATTTTATTTATGGTCTTGCTCTTTGGAGTGGTGGCACAATTTATTCCTTGCAGTTCATCAGTTGAGCAGTCTTCAACAAGACCAACCAGTCCATAAACTAGGTATTTTCTTTCCTAAATTGATTGGTTTTAAAACTAAAGAGTTCAGCACTATTCAAGGTATATTTATATATTTATATCATATATTTTTCTATAATTCAATTTGGAACTACATTCAGTTTTTAAAAAATTATCAGTTTTTCTCCATTATATAAGAAGAAAGTCAGACTGGATAAATTTCAAATGAAACCAGATGAGAGTCTTACTAATCACAAAATCTTCATCTCATGTTGTTGAACAACTTATGAGAAAACCGGGTGACCTATTGCAATGAATTTAGAATATTATTGGTAAGGAAGAAATAACAAGTGCTAGGTTCAACAAACTCCCCTACCTCAAAAAACAAGGTAGCAAGGTAGCAACATGGGTTGTGCCTGAGATTTGGAGAAATATTCCTAAATAGAATAGACTATTCTTCTCTTAATCTAGTCCACGGGTGTCAAACTCACCGCATCATGTTGCAGTTACATGAAGTTTTGCATCGTTTTGCCCTTTCATGGAGCTGGGATGGGCGTGGCCTGCAGATGAGGCATCTGGAACATGGGTTGCCAGTTTGACATCCCTGATTTAGTCCTTGTCAGAAAGTTTGGATTCAACTTTTTGGATCCCCAGTCTAAATGATTTCAGAGTTATAGAAATCCAACCAGGGTAAGTGCTTACTTAATGTTGGTACTAGGATTTATTTATTATTTCTTTATTTTATTTTATTCAATTTATATGCTGCCCTTCTCCCGGAGGACTCAGGGTGGCTCACAAGGTTAAAAACACAATAACAATTAATCAATTAAAAATTAAATTAGTATTAAAAAACAATTTAAAAATAAGACAATTAAAAAAACCCGATCACGTCAGCCAATCTGTTGGAACAGTCATGTCTTCAGGTCATGACTGAAGGAGCGGAGGTCAGGGGCCATCCGGAGGTCAGTGGGTAACTCGTTCCAGAGGGTCGGTGCGCCCACAGAGAACGCCCTCGCTCTGGGCGCCACCAACCGACATTGTCTGGCCAATGGCACCCTGAGGAGGGCAGCCCTATGTGAGCGCACGGGGCGGTGGGAGGAAGGCAGACGATGGTCCTGCAAGTACCCTGGGCATGTAGGGCTTTATAGGTAAGCACCAGCACCTTGAAGCGAATCCAGAGGACCACCGGCAGCCAGTGCAGCTCGCGCAGGAGAGGTCTCACACAGGAGTAACGGGAAGCTCCCATTAGTTCAGGTGGATCTAAAAATAAACCGAACAAAAGTGGATGAAGACAAGGTGAGAAGAAGACAGGGAATTAAAGAAAGATAAGTGAGTTTAACGCTAAATAAGTGACTTTTCCAAAGCAGGAGCTAATCTTCAAAGCCAGAGGCAATGTCATTATTTGTTCTTCCTCTCCATTAAATCCTGCCATAGTCTATAAGCACACAAAGTTCCTTGTGTTCTCTAGGCAAACAAACCAGGCTTCTCAAATATCAGCATTATCAATTCTACTCGCATCAGCGGCTGTAGCAGGTAATAATAATACTACAGCTTGCTTTTAAGTTTCCTTAACTGTTTTTGAAATCGGCAATAAGAATCACGTTATTGGCTCCAGGAAAAAAAGCACACTGTCAACTCACAAAGCATCCCTGGCCTGCTCTTGAGTTGCCATAAGCAAGGGGGGATGGGAAACTGTCGAAACAGCATGGCAGCCAAAGAGAGATGCACATTCCAGACTTATCTCTCTCAAGGCTGTATCCCAGGGCTACCCACAGCAGCTGGAGGGGAGTGGTCTCTACAAAATGCAAAATTGCTCCGTTGCCAAATGTGATCCCCTGGGGGGATGGGGAAAACAGGGTCATGATTGGGGCGTAAATTATGTAGGGTCAGAGCTGGCTTCACTTGGGAAGTGCCGACATGAAACCCCTAATAAATAACTGGATTTCTTTTGAAGCTTGGCTTGAGGCTCCTGATTTAATTAGGGCATCCATCAGAACCTTGACACACGCTGCTTTCACATTCTTTCAACACATAATGGGGGAGAGGCTAATACAGGTAGTCCTTGACCACAATTGAGCCCAAAATTTCTGTTGCAAAGGGAGACATTTGTTAAGTGAGTTTTGCCCCATTTTACGACCTGTCTTGCCACTGTTGTTAAGGGAATCACTCCAGTTATCAAAGTTGGTGACATGGTTGTTAAGTGAATCTGGCTTCCCCAGGGACATCGCCGGTCAGAAGGTCGCAAAAGATGATTACATAACCTCTGGACGCTGCAATCGTCATAAATAGGAGTCAGTTCCCAAGCGTTTGAATTTTGATTGTGTGACCATGGGCTTGCTGCAATAGTCGTAAGTGTGAAAAATGGTCATAAGTCACTTTTTTCAGTGCCGTTGTAACTCTGAACGGTCATTAAATGAACTGTTGTAAGTTCTTGTACTTACCTATAGCAGCAGAACCAGGGGTGGGTCCTACTTACCTTTACCACCGGTTCTCTTCATGCACGCACTTTGCACATGATCAGTGCGCACCAAACGGGTGCTCCACGCATGCGCACTAAATACTTTTTGGGAAAACAGCTCAAAAAAGCGCTCTGCACATGCGCAGAGCAGTTTAG
>JANHFM010011405.1:0-12163 GCA_032468115.1 Grayia smithii | reverse complement strand
AACCTTGGTGACTTTAAGATGGGTGGACTTCAACTCCCAGAATTCCCCAGCCAGCTTTGCTTAAAGTCTTAAAGTCACCAAGGTTGAGAAACACTGCCTTAGAGGCTTGATGTCTAATCAAAATCTGAGAGTGAATTCTAAAGAGTCTATGTTCTCTGATTAGAGCATTCTAAAGATAGAAAAATGAGAATATAACATCCTTCAGAATGTGGAAGAACTTTGGATCAGTAAACATTAATCACAAATCATTTGAGCATTCACTCCTGACTTCAGCACACATAAAATCACAATAATATTGCAATTGTTATTTATTTCAAAATGTCATTGTATGTCATATTATACAGCTTTCTTTAAAATATGCCAAAGAAACTACGTTCTCTAACTAATGGGGCTAAATAAATAAAATCATTTTATCTATAGATTAAAGTTGCCACATTCTTCCTCCTTTTAAAAGGTGGCCTGCATTCCCGAATACTACAGATATACATGTCCCCATAATACACTAAATTAAAATGTGGTGTTTGTTCAGTTTGACTCAGCATAAGATGTTCATTTTGTCATTGTAGTTTGAAAATCATAATTTGGTTTCTCATCCTATGTAAACAGCCTTCTATGACATATTCAACAAACCATACCTAAGTGAATGGCTTAATAGTTTGGCAAAATGTGTGGAATATTTTTCATCGTGAATGCTATAATTCATTGAGTTACTTAGGGGGAAAAACATTATACCCACTGTCTTAATTGTTTTGACAAGCTTAATGTGTTAATATGGTCATCATATTATGATATATGCTAGTCAGTTGGGTGGCTGTAGAAATCAAATAAACAAACAAATAAAATTATATCTCCTGTTGAATAAAATATTTTACTAGTGGTAGAATAACTGTTAAGTGTGCATAAATATAGGACAGCTTTCCTCCATAAACCATTTTTAGCCCTTGAAGGAAAGGTGATATACTAATGTAAAAATGATGATGATGATGATGATGATGATGATGATGGGGAAAGGGAAGAAGAGGAAGAAGAGGAGGAGGAGGAGGAGGAGGAGGAGGAGGAGGAGGAGGAGGAGGAGGTGGAGGTAGAAGTCAGTCTTTGGCATCTCCAAAGCTGCCTGAAGCTATGGAGATTCCAGATGCAGAGTACTCACCTATATGAACCAATGGTCAAACAAAACAATCTTCAGCAAAATTTTGTTCTAACACAAACATGCATATAAAAGATTTAATGGATCAATGCTTAACCTCAGAGCAGACTGAGTTCATAATAATTTTATTTGAATGCATTGTAATTGAATATGGCTGGGCTGAGGGTGAGCTAAAGTTCAGAACCCTCCATCCTGATGGCCCTTAGCAATAATATCACATGAATATGGGCTTATAGCATAGTCCAGTAGATGGAAAGGTTTTAAAAACAAAATAGTTTGTTGATTTCATTTGTTCGCTCTAATGTAACTGAAATGTAGAAATCAGCTACTGAAAGCATGAGAAATGGAGGTAGTAGATGGGGAAAATATTATTCCTGTGTTTTCTAATGGAAGTAATACCAATAAAAGAGAATATTTGTAGTTCAGGGTTGAAATGAAGGGTCCTTGGTGCTCTCCGAGCTTGGTTGTTTTCTTACAGATAGTTCATTACCCAAACTAGATAACATCATTAGTGCTAGATGATGTTACCTAATTTGGGTAATGAAATGTCTGCAAGAAAACAACCAAGCCCAGAGAGCACCAAGTAATGAAAGTATCAATGAAAGTAATACACATGGTAACCTAAGGTGGGGGGAGCATAAGATAATTAACTTTGGAGTGGGGAAGTAAAACCATTATTAAGTCACAATCATTTTACCTACAGAAAGACTCTTGTTCTATTGTGTATGGAAAAAAATAACTGAGATCTTGGAAAGGCTCCAATCAATATGAATCTGATACCCTCCAGGATCTGGTTTCTTCCAAATATGGAGTCATGCTAGACAGGCATTTTGAGAAGTGAAATCTAATGTATCTGGAGGACTAGTTGGGAAATCTTGATGTAGATAGGCAGTTTCAAATGTTCATCTTCCAACTCCTGTAGTTACACTCTAGCTACAGTACTTTGATTTAAGTACTGTAAGGTAAAGAGCACTGAAAGGTAAAGAGGGACAGTGTCTCTGTACTTATATAGTTGTAATATAAATTTGTTAATTCAGTTGTAAAATTTAATAGATTCACAAAAAAGGAGATAAAAACCTACAATAGAACTGGAGAGGGGCATTTAGGCCATCTAATACAATCCCTACTCAGTGTAGGAATCCAGATTACAGCATTGTAGAGAGATGGCCGTCAGCTTCAGTTTGACTACAGGTTGAAGTGGAGTTTATCAGCTTCCAGTCAAACTATTCTTACTATTTGGAAATGTTTCTCTAAAGTCAGCTTTCTTTGACAATGAATTGCACTGAGGAAGTGGCATTTATTTTGGAATTAGCTTGCTTTAGGATTGCACTGTATTAGGTGCATAGACGAATGTCAGGATATGTGACTTTTGTCATTCCTCCTTTGCAAGTAGTATGAGGCAACTACAAAGGATGACTACTTTCGCATAATAATTTATACTTTAGGGCTTTGTTTCTACTCCACACTTTTAGTCTAACACCTTTTATTTTAGACTACTTTTCCTATTGTGTTTGTGTTTGGTTAATTTTGTTTTGTGACAAGCTGCATATTCCAGTACTGGAAAAAAATGATTAAAATCCATTTACAATTAGTTTAATTCTGTCATTTGTAAATGGTTGAAATAACTGTACAGATGTTTCTAAAAAAAACCCTGCGTATACTTTGATTGTTGTTTGTATGGCTCACAAGTGTCAACAGTTTTATAGCAAGCTTTCTGAACATAAATATGTAAATTATATGGTAATCTGTCTGGTGACTACCAAACTTCTTTAATCCACAACATGTGCTTTGGAGCATGACTAAATATGGATGGTTGTCAAATGAATCACTTTATTAATTATTCTCTGACAGTTCACATTTAGATTAGATTATGTCAAAGATTCCCAATCAAAAACAATCATTTAAGACTTCTTACAGTTTAAAATCATACACACTTCAATTTTATTTGCAATTCTTTGTGTTTTGTTTATTTGAATTTACATTCAAGTTTCAAAAAACATCCACTTTTGAAATAAGTAACATTTCATGGCATGAGAGAAAGTGTGCAGTTTATATCAACAGTATACAAGTGCCAAAAATTTGTCCTATCTTTTATGAGCACGTGTTGTTAGGTATTTGCAAATTGTCTTTTATTTTTTTGATTTTTTTTTCATAAATTTCAAAAAGAAAGAAAGAGAAGAAAGAATTGACATTGGGAATTAGAAGATCCAGTGCTTTACACCTTACAGCAATCTTTCCTTCTTAATAATCCCTCAAAGAATTTCTCCATTTGCCTTCTCCCATGTAAACATTGCTGTTCCTATTTGTACAGAAAACCATATGGGGTTTTTTTTTCTAACCAATGATAGCAATTTTGGAAGCATGGTGAGTTTTCAGACTTTTGTGTTTAAAAGATTTTTGCAGTCTCTTATTTCGGGAAAGAGGATTGTTCCCTTTTAACACAAGGCCATTAAACAATACTTACTTCAGCATCTCATCTGATGAAATAAATATAAGGAAATTGTTTTAAAAGACATAAGCCCTATCCTAAGAATGCTGCTCATAGTGATGTAGAGAATTGACATAACTTCAGCATGCAAACTGCTCTCAAGCAATAGAATCAGCTATGACTTTGATCAGCAAGTTTAAACCTGTTTGTCTGAGAAACAGTCAACTCACTGCACAGCACATAACACTAGTCATGTGTAAAACAGAGATCAACTTTTTCATGTTGAGGACAGAATCAACCAGTCCAGAAGGTCACAGGAAATGGAACAGAAAGGAGTAAAAATAAGCTGGACACATACAAGGGTCTACTATGCATAAATTCAAGAAGATATGATAGTAGGAAAGAGCAAATAAAGAAAAATCAAACAAACAGGAGCTTCCTCCCCTCCCCCAAAAAATCCCAGTATATAATATGGACATTTTATTGCAGGAAGTTTATGAACATTTTGCAGCACCACTGGACTTCAATCAATTGTTGTGAGAGATTCCATGACATACTGTAGTCTCTCTGAGTTTGACAAGACAGAATGGCCTATTCTCAACTCTAATTTCTGAGATTTATTTTTCATGGTAGACAGAATGCTAGAGTTATCAAATCTTAAAATTCATATATATGTTTCCAGATTAATTTCATATTCCAATAAAATGTTTAAATGTTGTGAAATACCATGCCATGCTGCTTGAAGAACAAAGCAGTGCACCTGCTCTTGAAGAAGTTATCTCGTCCTATTGAGTTCTAACAGCCTGGTGGTCAAAGGACTGAGGCGACACAAGGGGTTGCTAAATACAAGCCTTTATTGGCGCAAACTAACAATTCAACACAACTAAAGAACAGCAACGGAAAACTAGTTGTCTGACAGCTATTTATATAGCAGCTGTCAGATGCAGCTTAACCAATAGGGGGAGTTTTAGTCTCCCGCCGAAAGTGCTCCGCGGCTTAGCCAATCAGGCTCCATCTCGCTGAAGCGTTGTAACTCAGAGGACTTAACAACCCTTCCCCCTAGATAGCGCATGCGTAGTCATCCAAGTATGCTGGGCGCCACTGAGTTCGCACAGATCTTCGCAATTCAGGGGTGGATCCCATTGGTGGAGGAGGATGCTACTCGGCCTGTGGAACTCCCCGTGACTTTTCTGGGCTGACGGCGTTGGACTCTACTTCAAAATGAAGGTATATTTCTCAAGGTGAGTGAGGCACTGGGGGCGAGTCGATAAAACTTGGCCCAGATGAGATATGAGTGTTCTTTTTTATTTTTATTATTTTAACTCGTTTTTAAGCTTTTAAATTTTATTATGTTGCTGTGTTTCTGTTGTGAGCTACCTGGAGTCCTCTGGGAGTTGGGCAGCATATGAATTAAATCAAATAAATCAAATAAATAAATAAATAAATAAATAAATGGTAAAACGGGTTTGTTCAGGGGTGTTTCTTTGGTGTTAGATGGTTCTTCAGTGGATGGCTCACGTTCTTTGTGGTATGTTTGCGGGCTGGTTGTTAATTGCCCCCGCAGTTGGTTGATATGGCACTGCCAGGTTCTCCCATCATCCAGCTCGATCCTGTAAGAACAGGGCCCAGTGATTTGAATTATTTGTCCTGGTAGCCACCTTGGCTCTCCCCCATAGTTCTCCGCATAAATCAAGTCCCCCACATTAAAATTTCTGATGCGGCTAGTTGAGTCTGGGGGATTATCCAGCACATAGCTGGGGTGTAGGCGATCGAGGATGGTACAGGGTTGTTGGCCCATTAGTAATTCAGCAGGGCTCCAGTTAGTGGAAGGATTACATGCTGGGCCAAGAGATATCTGGGCACCTTTTCCTGCCACTCCCCTGTACTAAACCTCACCAGGGTTTCTTTAGCTGACCTGACAGCTCGTTCAACTAATCCGTTGCTAGCTGGACAGAAAGGGGCCACCGGGGCATGGCGAATACCATGCTCAGCTAGGAACATTTGGAATTGTGCAGATGTTTACTGCAGCCCATTATCAGATACTAAGATATCTGGCAGGTTGTGAGTGGCAAATAACCCCTTTAGGACCCTGATGACAGTGCCTGAGGTAGTGGATGCCATTGGAGACAGCTCTACCCATTTGGAATATGTATCCACCACTATCATGAAGTTCTGCCCATGGAAAGGCAGTGCAGGGGGCCCTTGGCGTTTCCCACTCCCTGACTGGTGCGGCTGGTGCGGCTGGACAGGACTTTTGGCATTTCTAGCACCCAGTAACCCACTCCGAGACTGCGTGGTCGAACTTCGGCCACCACACATAGCTGCATCCCAATGCCTTCATCCTGACTATTCCAGAGTGACCCTCATGCAGGATTTCCAACACAGGCACTTGTAGCTTAAGGGGAACCATCGCCCTATTTCCCCACAACAGGCACCCCTTTTGCACAGACAGCTCATGCTGTCTGGTGTGATATGGCCTAAACTGAGGGGGCACTTGCCCCGTCAGCCACCCCCTTTGCACCCAGTCTAATACTTTAAAAAGGACTTGGTCCTTGGAAGAATGTGCAGCAATCTTGGCTGTGGTAATAGGAAAATGAAGGGTCTCAACTGAGAGACTGACAGGGTAGGAGTTGGGTCCAGCACCCTGCCTGGCAGCGGGCAGCAGCTAAGGGCATCTGCATTAGACAGATGTTTCACAAGGTGATATAGTAGTTGATAGGAATATGCCACCAAGAATTCAGCCCACCGGGATATGCGTGGGGACAAACAGCATTGATGGGTTTGCCTGTCACCAGCCAAAATTTCCAAGAGAGGCTTATGATCGGTGATTAGGTGAAAAAATGTAATCATGAAAATGTTTAACTGCAGTGACGGCTGCCAGGGCCTCTTTATTGATTTGACTATAGTTCCGTTCAATGGATGAAAGGGTTCTTGAATAGAATGCTATAGAGGCCTCAGTTCCATTGGGAAACCTATGGCTGACAACTGTCCTTATGCCATAGGGCGAGGCATCAGAGACAAGTGTGAGAGAGAGGCATTCATTGTATTGAACTAAAACAGCATCAGATGTCAGCAGATCTTTTACATTGGCAAATGCCAGAGCCTCCCGCCTGCCCCAGGACCAAGGTGTCTTTTTATCCAAAAGCCTATGGAGTGGTTCTGCCACTGAGGCTTTGTGAGATAAAAAGACACTATAGAAATTTAATAAACCTAAGAAGACTTGTAATTCTGCTTTGCAAGTATGTGTAGGCGCCTTTTTAACAGCCTCGACTTTGGATGGAGTTGGGTGGATACCTGTGGCGTCAATGAGGTAGCCTAAGAATTCTACCTGAGATACTACTAGCCTGCATTTTTATTTTTTAAGTTTGAGGCCGGCCACTTGGAAACAGGATAAAACAGCACACAATCTTTGCTTAAGCTGTGACAGGCTAGTGGCAGAGATGAGAATGTCATCAAAGTATGGGACAGTTCCAGGCAAACCATGTAGTAGCTGCTCCCTAACACCCTGGAATAGGCCAGGGGTGACGCTTACACCAAATTGGAGATAGCGGCACTTGAAAGCTCCCCAGCGGGTAACAATTGTCTGTCCTCAGCCGTGGCATCATCCACCGGGAGCTGTTGCTAAGCCTGAGCCATGTCCAATTTGGCGAAGATCGTGCCATGGCCCAGGGAGTGAAGCAGGTATTGGACAACTGGCACAGGATAGGGATTACCTTGAAGAGTGCAATTAATGGTAGTCTTATAATCTGCACAGATTCAGATAGACCCATATGGCTTGATGGGTATCACTATGGGGGTTTCCCATTTGGAGTGATCGGTGGGTTCTAATATGCCCTGGACAATTAATTTGTCTAGCTCTTTGTCCACCTTGGGATGGAGAGTGAATGGGATGTGCTGAGGTTTGAGCTGAATCGGGGATATCTGGGGGTCTAAGCTAAGGGAAATAGGGGTGCCATTATGTTTACCCAAGGTGTCACTGAAGACTTCCGTGAATTCCCTAATCATGTCCCTTCAGTCATCAGAATGGGTGGAATGAATGCCAGCAACGCTGAGTGTTTTATCTCTGACTAGAATAGGACTCAAGATGACAGCTAGATTTAACCAAATGCTTTTATTGTTAACAGATCAACTACTGGCTTAACAACAACCACAAGAACATGGAGACAGCTATTTATATAGCTGACAAGAAGGAGCTGTCCAATCTGGCCGCTGAATTCCCCCACTCTTTGCAGAGGTGCGCCTCAGCCAATCCTAGCGGCCGGTCGTAACTCAAGGACTTACGATGACAAGTAGGGGATGCAGCCGGTCGTAATTTGAGGACTTACAATGACAAGTAGGGAATGCGGCCAGTTGTAACTCAAGGACTTACAATGACAAGTAGGGGATGCGGCCAGTCGTAACTCGAGGACTTAACGAAGGCAAGTAGAAGATGCAACACTGAGCCTCACGGACACAAACCAGTCCAGCCCCAGCAAACTGGGGAGGTGGCCATTTATGATAATTAAGGGAAGGCGCCCAAGGAAACCCTTGTATTCAATTAGGAGCTGGCTTCGTCCCAAAATGGGTATATAATTTCCCTGATAGTCTCAGAGCCGAACTGGACAGGGCTTCAGGGATTTTTTGGTGATGGTGGGTACCAGCTTCTTGAGGGTATCCCACAACACTAACGACTTGGAGGACCCTGTGTCCACTTCCATACAACACGGGGCACCTTCAAGCGTGATGGTGAGGTAAATCTTTTTTCCAGCGGTTGCAGTGGAATGGCGGATGGCCACCTCTGGCCACCTTCTTTCACGGGAGATGGCAAAACAATTTTCACCTGGCTTGGCTGGCTTGGTATTAGGTTGTCTGTTTGAAGGGCGGTGTGTGGGCTGCAGGTTGGCACGACAGACCCGCGCCAAATGACCCTTTTTGCCACATTGCTGGCAGATGGCGGTTTTAAAACGGCACAACGACCTGGGGTAGTTACCTCTACAGCCCAAGCAAGGGGAGAAGGATACTTTCTTGTCAGTGGGCCAGCTCTTTGATAGGGATGTCTTGAGGCAGCTTACTTTGTCCTCGTCATCAGTCTCATCCCCTGGGTTGGCTTCCTTATGATGTACAGCAGCAGCCGGGCTGCCATGCATGATTCCATATGATTTCCTTATCTCTGTTGTGGATTTGTTAGATAGTTCACAGGCTTGTGCTTCCTCCAGTGCTGACTGGAGAGTGATGTCTTTCCATTCAAGTAAATGTTGTTGCAGCCTTAAGTCCCTTACCCCACACACAAACTGTTCCAGGAGTGAGTCTTTAAGATACATGAACTCACAATTTAAAGCAGCAGTCCTGAGGGAGGCCATGTATTGATTTATGGTTTCTCTCTCCTCCTGGAATCACTGATGGAACGTAAACCAGCGGGCAATTCATGAGGGGGTTGGTGCATAATGGTTCCTCAGCTTATCCCACAGAACATCCCAGGGTACTGCATGAACCGGCCGGGGTGCCATTAAGGCCAATGCGGTTGCAAACATCTCGGGGCCACACAAGTTCAAGAAATGCGCACGTTTCCAGCTGCTTGTCAACTCTGTGTAGTCGTTTGCTTCAAGGAAGCATTCAAACCTTGCCTCATACGAGTTCCAGGTTTCAGCTGCTGGGTTGAATGGAGCGAAGGTCGGTGGCACCATCCTTAAAAGGATAGGCAGTCCTGCTTATAGGCCTTGTACTCTTTGTGCAAGCTATTGTCACAGTGGAGGCAGTGTTGGCTTGCTTGCCTTGGCAGTGACTTCACTGCCTTGTACCCTCAGTCTAATCCCATCCTCGTCACCAGTATTGAGTTCTAACAACCTGGTGGACAAAGGACTGAGGTAACACAAGGGGTTGCTAAACACAAGCCTTTATTGGCTCAAACTAACAGCTCAACACAACTAACGAACAGCAGCGGAAAACTAGCCATCTGACAGCTATTTATATAGCAGCTGTCAGATGTGGCTTAACCAATAGGGGGAGTTTTAGTTTCCCACCGAAAGTGCTCCGCGGCTTAGCCAATCAGGCCCTCTCTCACTGAAGCCTCGTAACTCCGAGGACTTAACATTTCCAATCTTCTATTTTGGGGGAGAATATAGGAAAAGATGGCATAGTGACAGTTGCAGACACTCCTAGATCAAGCAGCTTATCTGGATTCCTTTTACTCAGAATTAATATCTGAAGATGGGATGTAAACAATGTTAGTGGAAAACTATCGGGACCTGAATGGAGGCAATGCAACTAGATCTCTTGATGGCATTTCATACTTTTGACAATGGTATCCACCCTGGACCACTTGTAAGGGTTAGGAGTGTATGTCACTGATTCATTGTTACTTCATTTCTTCCTGACTGGGCTGCTCCAAATAATAGTTATGGGACAGAAGCAGTCAAAGCATGTAAGTATGTAATATTTAACACCTATAAATTGTTGGGAGGTTTCATATCCACCCTGGGCTGAGTTAGAATTGGAACAGAGGATTTTATTTCATGCCTGGAGGCTGTGACAGTTTGCATGTGGGGAAAAAAATAAAATTGATTCCTGGACAAACAGAGGTTTGTTTATGCATAATATGGCTTCCTTGCAACAACCTCTATATTGGATGTGGATGAAGTATTCAACCCCCAAAGAAACAAGTCCATGACTTGAGAGTCCTCCTGGATCCACACCTTCTGCTTAATAAGCAAGTAGAGGCCATAGCTAGGGAGGCCTTTGCCAAATCTCAGCTGATGTGTCAGTTGTTGCCTTTTTTTGGAGTAGGAAGCCCAAGCAAAGTGATTCATGTTGATATCACATCAAAATCAAGATATTGCATGGGATTCCAAATAATGTGATTTCTTGAAAAGATTAAGGGAATGCAGGAGATGTAATATATCTTGATTTCAGTAAGGGATTTGACAAATACCCTATGGTTATTGTGATTATCAAGATTTGAGTTGGAGGAATACCAATTAAGTGAATCTATGATAGCTCAAAAGTCACACTTGATGAGAGTTTCCTTATCAATGTATCAAGTGACTCCACTAATGGCTCAATCCTTGGATCTTCGTTCTTTAATATTTCTATAAATGACCAAGAAGAAAGGAGGCAATGAGTATCACATTTTCAGATGATACATCTGAAAGTAACTAATATCCTAGAAGATAAAAATAATATTCAAAATCATCTTGACAGGATGGAGAAAAGCAGAATGAAATTTAACAGAAACAAGCATAGGTAATATTACCTTTTGTATTGGTACTTCTGATAAAGATCTTAGAAAATGATGCATAATAATAAAAGACTGAATATGAGTTGACTGTGATCTGGCTGAAAAAAACATTAAATGTAATTTTAAACCTTGTTAATAGAAGCATAGTTTCCAAATCATAGCAAATTGTTTTTCTCTTTGGTCACACTATGCCTTGAATACTGTGTTTGGTAATGGGCAACATCCTTTAAGAAAGATTTAGACAAACTGGAACCAATTTGGAGAATTGCAAATGGGATGATCTTGGAAGACATTCAGGGAACAAGCAACTATGAGGAAACATGGAAAGAGTTGAGAGAGGGACCTGGTTCCTTTGTTTAAAAAGCTAAAAGAATGTCACACATAAGGATGGAATGCATTTCACTACGGCTGTTTATTAGAAAGTATCTTCTATTGGTCTGGTTTCAAAGATAAGAAAGATTTAGAAAGAAGCTTAAGGACTTTGAAAACAGACCTATTTTTCAGAGTGAATAGACACCAATCACCTATGCAGCATGCCAAAGATGATGTAAGTACACATCATGGACAATTACGTTACTGGTGACAAAAGACATGTTGTCTTTTCTGTTTCTCCCAAGAGCTGTTCTGGCTCCTGTTCACCTTCTTAATCTCAGTGACAATCTCTTCACAGATAGGATCCTGCAACCATGGGTAACAGACAAGGTTCCATTTGCATGTCTGTCGGCTTCTTGTCATTTGAGGAAACATCCTGATGTAATGTAGCCATGGTTCTAAAATCAAACCCTGCTTTAGTTTCCCTACCTACCTGCCCAAAAAATACAATCTGAAAGCTCATATTTGTATGTGTGTCACTTTGACTGGTTCTGTTTAAAGAATTGCCCAATTGTGGACTTTCTTTTCACCATAGATCAATTTGGTCAAGATTGCTTTTAAAGTGCAATGCACTGAAAAATTCCTCATCAGCATTATAAATCATGCAATAGTAAGTGCCCTTCCCTTAGACATTTTGCCCAGAGCAGTTTGGGCTTACTCATACACAGGGTTTGGTCCCATTAGGAGATCTTGATCTACTTTTATGTTCTTCTCCCATAGCCCTCTACAGCAGACTGTTGTTAGCTGCATAATGATCCAGATGAAGCTCAGATGAAGAACTGTCAGAAGTGAACTGTTCTTGATTTCCATTAAAAACTGATGTGCCCAAGACATACTTAAAAACTACACAAAAATGACAGATAACGTATGTTTTCACATACAATTTGTAGCTTTTCTTCTTTTTAATGCAAATAGCATTAAGGAAAATCTACACTGGAATAAATGTGGGGGGGGGGGAGTTAAGATATTCCTTGACTTACAACCAGGGGTGAAATCCAGCAGG
>JANHFM010011280.1:0-12179 GCA_032468115.1 Grayia smithii | reverse complement strand
AAGCACAAATCAATGTTCTTAGCCATAGTCTTCATTCCTTGTATATGCCTGCTTATTAGGGCTTTGCCCCCCCCCCAAGCGGCATTTTCCCGAAAATACGACCTACCCCAAAAGCAAGTCGTAGCTTGATTTCTTTTTTATACATGCACCCAAAAAGAGCCCTAATTAAGACCACCACCACCCCACTCCAGGGTGCAGGGGTAAAAATTAACCTAGGGTGGGGATGGGGGATGGAGCTACTCTATTACTTACCTTTGGATAGTTGCAGCCAGGCCTCGCAAACCCTGACACCTGCCTTGCTGGCCCATTTCTTCTGCAGCCAGCAAGACTTTCCTGAAGGCCTCTGCAGCCGATAACAGAGGCCTCTGGACCAATTCGGAGCTCTGTTATCGGCTGTAGAGGCCTTCAGGAAAGCCTTGCCGGCCTTGCCAGCTGCAGAAGAAGTTCCTGAAGGCCTCCAGCTGGTCCAGAATGTGGCCGTACAGGTTGTTACGGGAGCTCCGTTACTCCCGTGTGACACCTCTCCTGCGCGAGCTGCATTACCAATGGTCCTCCGGATCTGCTTCAAGGTGCTGGTACTTACCTATACTTACCTATAAAGCCCCACATGGCTTAGGCCCGGGGTACTTGCAGGACCATCTCCTGCCTTCCTCCCACCATCCTGTGCGTTCACACAGGGCTGCCCTCCTCAGGGTGCCATCAGCCAGGCAATGTCGGCTGGCGACGCCCAGGGGCAGGGCATTCTCTGTGGGCGCACCTACCCTCTGGAATGGGTTACCCACCAAGCTCCGGATGGCACCCGATCCCCGCTCTTTCCGCCGTGACCTGAAGACGTGGCTGTTTCAACAAATGGGCTGAATCTGATCATGGGGTTTTAACTATTTAAATGTTTTATATTTTAAATTGGTTTTAATTATGATTTTAATTTCATTACTGTATGTTTTTAACCTTTGTTCACTGCCCTGAGTCCTGCAGGAGAAGGGCGGCATATAAATTTCTGAAAATAAACAAATAAAATAAATAAAGATTCCACAACCAATCACACCCTGATTTAGATCAGGAGTCACCAACCTTTCAGACCTCAGAGACCACTAAATTCATAATTTTAAATCCCGCGGACCACTAATATGATCTGCCTAATGACTGGTTGGTTTGCCGTGGCTATGTGGTCATGTGACTGGGTGGGCGTGGCCAACTCAATATCACTCATGTTAAGGGGTGCCTCGTCAGTCTCTATTCGCCCCTCCCCACCCAGCCAATCCTCACCTGCCCGGCCAGGCTCCTTAGGGCCCCAACAGGAAGCAGTTGTTGGAGCTAAGTAGCCACCATGAGAAAGAGTTGCCAAAACAGCTGGCTCAGTTCAAATTGGATTTGAGAAGGAGGGTCAGCAGAAGCACCTCACTCTGAGGACTCTGAGCATAGGCTTTCCAAGCAGAGGGAAGACCTGCAGGCGTGAAAGGCCAGATACTGGCACCTGGAGGCTCAGTGGACTGAGATGGTCAGCCAGTTCCAGGCCATGATGCAGTCCCATTGGAATAAAGCCCTCTGGCTCTTTGCCACCAGCAGCACTTCCCTCCAACTTTTGCCCAAAGCCCCACACCAGGAGGCTGAAGCAGACCCCAAGTCAGAATTTCTCCACCCCCCCTCCACCCCTCACAAAAAGACCCTGAGCGGGATACTCTTGCAGCAACACAAACGTTCATTGCGCATATCGGCCAAGGTGTTTTTTTATTATTATTTATTTCCACTTATATTCTGCCCTTCTCTGGAGACTCAGGGCGGCTTACAATTTTCAAGCACAACTCAATGTGCTTAGCAAATTCCTTCATTCCTTGTATATGCTTGATTATTTTGGGGGGTTTTGCCCCCCCCAAGCAGCATTTTTACAAAGTCAGTTTATTGCCCCCAACAATCTGGGTCCTCAGTTTACCTACCCTGAAAGGATGGAAGGCTGAGTCAACCTTGAGCCTGGTGAGATTCGAACCAACACTAATTGCTGGCATCTGGAACTAAGCTTGAGTACTTAGCCAGAGCATTAATTAGATGCGCCACCGAGGCTCTTTTATGCACCACTCTTTGCCTTCTCTAAAGCTACAAAAAAATATTTCCTCGTCTGATATTCCATCTCTTTTATATAAACAAATCTATAAAATATCATCTTTTCAGTTCTGGTGTCAGCAGAAAGTCCAAAAAGGGCCAGAAATAACAACATATTATATTTTAACCTAGATCAAATAAATTAACTTTATATTCCTTCCTTTTATTTTGAACAGTGATTATAAACTGATTAAAAAGTAAGATTTGTGAACTGGTGTCCTTTAAAGTCTCTGCTGCAATTGTGAGCAAGAAGGCTAATCCCCTTGTCTCTCAGTATTTAAACCAACAGAAAACTGTTGTCCTGAAGTCTCGATTTGAGGAACAGCCATCCAAAACACAAATGGAGAATTTCCTGTTCTCTTTTTATTTGGGAATCACCTTTGGCTCACCATACCTCCCCTGGTTGAGATAAACTTGAGATTCAGCACATAATTTCTTTGCTGTGATGTGACTTGGATGTCTCTCAAACCCCAAATGGATTATCACAATACTGTCTGAGAATCACAAATCCTTGGCAGATAATTATGGATATTGCTGCAGTGGCAAATGCCTACGCAACTTTTGTCTGGGAATGTCAGTTGTGAAGTTATACAATGTATTTTTTTTTTCACATAACAAACATACTGGCTGAGAAAATCCAATTGCAAAGCAAACTGCAAAGGCTTTAGTAAGGCCCTCATTGGCCTTAATGTATGTCATGTGCATCTGATATAAGAACAGTCAGACAAAGGCATTTATTTGGTTAAACCTCTAATACAGACTTCTTGGTTTGTACTTCATGGGCTTCTGAATAGAAATTACATGCCAATAGATACTGTTGTTTTTCTTTTTTAAAAAAAAATATTGTTGCCGTTTGCAGTCTAATAAGAAAGCAGGGCAAAGTGTGCATTTAGTATATTAAGAAAAGCGTGCCCTAAAGTGTATCTCTTAAGGAACACAAAATATATCTGGAAAAATATTTGCAATTACTTAGTTTTTAAAAGGAATATAGAAAAATGCAAACTTAGAAAAAAGCAAAAGAATCACAAGTAACATCATCAGTGCCTGGAAATAGATTATAGCAGAAATCATCTAAATTTTCCCTGGGCCCTTATTGGTCAGAAGTAAGGCAAGCTTGGCCATACACTGTTTTTTGAACTTTTTTGAGAAATGATGGGATACTAATAACTAGGGGAAAAATAATTGCCTGACTGTTGTTCTGCCTTCACATCGTTCTATATATCAAGGCAGAAGTGAAACAGTAGCATTGATAATTAAATTTATATAAAATTAATATAGAAAGTCTTAGAGGCATATGCCTCTAAGACTCACATTTTATCCGGTATACATATGCATTTCTAAATTATTTATCTTTCCCTATTGGTACACTATAATTGGAACTGTATTCAAAATTTGCAAGGGAGGAAAGTTTCAGTGAAATGTAAATAAGGGGCCCATGAGAAATGGCTTGGTAGATTGAATATTTGGTTTCAAGTAACCCCTATACATTGCAATTTGCCTGGAAAAGAGAGATCTTCTTATGGAGCTTCAATGTTCCACTGCTCTGCTTACTTAGCTGTACAGTATAATCCAGGGATGTCAAACTTGATTCATTTGAGGGCCGCATCAGGGTTGTGTTTGACCTTGGGGGGAGGGGCAGGGGTGGCGTGGCCAGCTCTATGTTACTTGTGTCAGGCGGTGCCTGTGGTGGTCCGAACACTCTGCCAATGAAAATGGTAATAAAATTAGTGATAAAAGTCGAGATATAAAAAAAAATGAAAATGGGAATGTATAGAAAGGTAGATTATTATACGATTAGAGTAAAGAAATACAATGTAAATAAAAGAATGGGAACATTGGACATATAATTAATGATAGCTATATGGGGGAAAAGTTTAAGAAAAAGAGATGTCCACTATGGAAGAATGTGCAAATGAGACTATTTGTATTTGTTGTATGTTTGTTGTTTATTATATGTTAAAATTTGTTTTCAGCTGCGACAGCCTCCTGAAACCCTCTGCCAGCGAAAATGGAGGTCGGGAGGGCTGCTTGCAGTCCTCCCAAACTCCATTTTCACTGGCAAAGGCACCATGGGCCAGTCCTTTGTTGTTTCCAGAGGCACCATGTGCCAGATCTAAGCACTGTGAGCTGGATCTGGACCCCTGGCCTTGAATTTGACACCCCTGGTATAATCGGTTTCATAATTAGAATATGTATCATTAGACCAAGAATATCATCTAAAGCAGTGTTTCTCAACCTTGGCCATTGGCAGATGTGTGGACTACAACTCCCAGAATTCCCCAGCCAGCAGAGCAGAATTCTGGGAGTTGAAGTCCACACATTTTCCAGTGGCCAAGATTGAGAAACACTGATCTAAAGCATCATACCTTCAAGATTAAAAACAAACACTTCAGGGTTGCCACTTTCTAGTCAAATACTATAAATTTGAGGAATAAACTGGGAGTACAAAACAGTATTTTATTTTTAAATCAAAGTTAACTATATGGTCTCTTTTTTTAATATTTTGTCTTATTTGCCTTTTTGACCTGACAAGTGGCTTGTTAGAATGATAAACTAAACTAATTTTATTTGACATCATAATACTTGTAATATATATATATATAAAGCAGACCCATGAAGAAAGGCTGAGAGGAAAAAGGACGCCATGAAAAAATGGAAAATGAAATTGAATAATTATGAAATTATGCTATTTATTTGTGAACTACTAGCAATTGGAAAACATTAGAAGTTTCTCTTTACCTTCTCTATAAAATGGTTCTATCAGCTAAACTTTCCGTCAGACAGGGAAAAAGACAGAGGAAGTATGAAATATGATAAAATGAAACTTTATACAATAGTTGACAAAGCAGTGGTGAAGCACTACAGTTGTTTATGTCATAATATTTTTGAGTAATTGAAAGATAAGGAGCATTTTCAATAATATGTCAAGGAAATGATGTACATATACTTTAAAATGGTGGCATGTCACAGTAACCTCTGAAATCACAACTTATCTTTATGTAGCAGAAGAAACAAACTGTTAAATCCATTTGTTTCCAATACACACAAGCCATTTAGGATCATTAAATGCATTATTTAGGTTCTATTGGGAGAAATTAAATGTTGGAACATAAAATGGGAGCTCCTGCTTCTTGTGTAAAGACATTTTTCTTGTGTGGTCATTTTTAAAATCTGCGCTTCGCATCTGCAGTGAAACTCAGGTTCTCATACAAGTTCAGCTTCTCCTTCTGAAGTATTTGTATATATCTGATTCCTACTGAGCATCTGTAGGCTGCTGTTTTATGAGGAATGCACCCAGTGGCTTTTTGGCAATATGTCATAGCTACTTTTCAATTCTTTGGAATTAAAGGGGAAGTTTTCCAGGCCAAAATCATATTGTTCACCCCCTTTGGTGGGGGCAGAGGGTAAAGGCCAAAGTAGAAATCAGAATGTAAGAGCATGTTTAGAAGGAGGAGAAGAATGATCAGATTGGCAGCAAGTTCAGGACAGTTAAACAGGAATAACTATACAAAGAATTACCAAAGTTATAATCAAAAGTTGTGATAGTCTTTAGGTATATTATTATGGCTGATGTCGTAGTCAATCAGATGTTCAGACTGGATATGACATTTTTATCCACCTATTGAGTCCTTCCCAAGAATCCGAGAAAGGTAGATGTTGTTTAATCATTAGACAGCAATGTTTTTCAAAAGTTTGGTGATTATGATATACCACTTCAAACAGAACAGAAATATAACTTCAGGATGACTGTACCATGCAGGAATCTTGAGAAATAGGAAATTGGCTTTTAATGGCTGCAATGTATTTAATCCCATAATGTTCCACAATTTTGCTGCATGAGTTCAACAGAGCCAAAAGTCTTTTGCTGTTGATTTGCTTTCTTCTCCAGTACTCTCTTCTATTTTTTCCCCAGGTATTGCTACATCCATTATCCAAACGTCTTTTGTCTTTCTTATCAACAATTTTTAATGCTGGGGTGTTATGTGGCAGGTGTTCAAACTCCCAGAGCACTTTAGCTTCTTCATTTTCCATAACTTTAACTATTTTGTGGTCCCACCAGTACTTGCTTGCAGGCAAATGGTATTTCTCCCAGATATTCCAATGCCACAATGATACTATTTTGTCATGCCATTGTTTGCAGTCGGTCTGTACAATTTTCTTCTGATAGTTAACCAGTTGGTCCACCATTTCTTCACATTCCTTGCAGATTGTAGTTGCTGTCTATTGCTGAATTCTCAGTTCTAGGTTTGAGTGCATTTGTTTTTAAGCTTACTCTTACACAGCCAGGTAGAAATTTCTGTCTCCTTTTTTCATTTTTTTCTGCTCTTAGCTATTTCCAGGTCTTGTTGTTATGTGCTTTGTTTGATATATATTTCTTCCAAAATATTGGCCATGTAATACATTGTCTTGCCATGTCTCTGTTCTAGCCATCATTTGGTGTTCTTGTGGGCCAGTTTGGTCTCTCCAGTACTTGTTAACCTTCCTGTTATACTAGCTTTCATGCATCTTCTTCACTGTACTTCAGATATCCTTCTAATGCCCTTTTTTCTTCTTCAACTGTTTGGTGTACCTGCCACATTCCATGCCCATCTATTTTCCTTGGTAAATAGAATGTCAACATCACTGCATGGATGAAAAACATGATTCATTGTCATTATTTTTCTGGTCTCCCTATCCTGGGCTTTAAGTTCTGCTTGAGTCCAGTCCACTATTTTAGCTGTATATCTAATGACTAGAATTGCCCGGGTGTTAATGGCCTTAATGGTATTTCTGCCAATGAGTTTTGATTTTAAGATCTTCTTCACTCTCTTGATGTATTTACTTTTACCTTCTTCTGTACTTCAGTGTGCTTGATGTTATCACCTTGAAGGATGATGATGATGATGATGATGATGATGATTACCTCAAATCAATCCACTGGAAAATAATGGTATTTTCAATGAAGGTTATAGATTGTAAACTGTCATGATGGTCCAGTGTGGGTTGTATAAGGATATTTGTTTTGACTTAAATTTCCCAATCTACAGCTGAGGGAGAGTGACTGGCCCAGAGTCATTCAAACAACTTCCACGACTAAGAAAGGATTAAAATTTTGGTCTCCCTATTGGTCCAGCATCTCACTCACTATACATAGGCTGTTGTGTGTCTGTGTGTGCACATTATTTATCAGTAACTCAGAAAAACTCTACTGAAAATAGTAGAATTTTCTCCCTAGCAGGTATGAATACTACACAGGTCAGCTTGCCAAAAGGTAGATGTATTAGTAATCACAAAACTACAGAACACTTCCAAAAAACTGTACCCAGATGCTAGTATCTTGTTGCTAATGTAGGTCTATCTTCTTTAGTTGCCTCAAGCTGTGATCCATCACAGACATTTCTCCCTCTCCCCTTCCTTTTCTTTCCCCTACATCTATACCCACATGCTGTGTTATCCACCAACTATCCTCCAGGCCTGATTAATAACACATGATCCAGATCAGCTAGTCTGGAAGCAAATACAGTCAGATCTGTAAAATTATCAAAATGTGCTGGTTGTGTCTGGCAACTTATTCTCCCAAAAGGAGCAGCTGAGTAAATTGTGCATATTTTTGCACATTTTTGCCGAATTTTGATCAGGTTTAATAATGAGACACACCATAAGATATCTGCAATTTACAATACTATGCTATGCTACATAATGTGTATTATGATAGGAAAGCTCCATGCAGTTTATGTTAATTAATACTAAATTCATTTATTCAATGTATGACCCATTCATAACTTGTAGCATGCTATTCATACCCTAAAATAACCACAGTCATATGAACAATATCTCAATAAAGAAATTCTCCAAAGGAAAACAAAAATCAAAACCAACCATACAAAAAACTCAGATGGGAAATGCTCAATTTAAAAGGCTCTCCAGAAGGATTTTGTCTTCAGAAATGTCTGGACTGAATATCCAGAGAAGCTGCATTGATCTCCAAGATGAGGTTTTTCTATAGAGCAGCTGCTACAATAGAAAAACAGTGCCTTAACCCTCTCATTTCAGATAAAAGGAATATATCAAAGTTCCTCCAAGAAAAAGTCTATTGATTTAGTCTATTCTAGCTGGAAAATGTGGTTCTTCCGATACCCAGGGATCAGACCATATAGTTGTTATTATCAGAAAGAGTAGAAACACAAAACAGAACATCCTTTGTGAATATGCAGATTGGTGGTGTACAAGGATTACATAATTACTTGAGAATCAACAATTCATTCAGATGTTGGATAATGATTTTCTCATAGATGTTCCAGATTTCTTCCGCACCAAAACCAAAATCTTCTTGGTTTTTTTTCTTCTTTTTCTTTTAGTTGGGGTAGCATCTC
Organism: Grayia smithii; assembly: GCA_032468115.1. Taxonomy (NCBI): domain Eukaryota; kingdom Metazoa; phylum Chordata; class Lepidosauria; order Squamata; family Grayiidae; genus Grayia; species Grayia smithii. The sequence goes on along the minus strand of JANHFM010011280.1, from coordinate 3,729 downwards.
TTTCTACTTCTTAAATCTTTATATCCCTTATGTCCGCATGTATTATTTTCACATTATCCCACTTCTCCACCTTTCTTGGTATATAGCAAAGCAATTCCTGTTTTCATGAATGACTGTTCCTATCATAAAGGTTCCCCTCGCACATATGTGCTATTTGTCCTGACTCTAGGGGGAGATGCTCATCTCCGTTTCAAAGCCAAAGAGCCAGCGCTGTCCAAAGACATATGGTCATGTGGCCGGCATGACTAAATGCCAAAGGTGCATGGAACACTGTTACCTTCCCACCAAAAGTGGTCCCTATTTTTCTACTTGCATTTTTTACGTGCTTTCAAACTTCTAGGTTGGCAGAAGCTGGGACAAGTAACAGAAGCATACCCTATTATGTGGCACTAGGGATTCGAACTGCTGAACTGCCCACCTTTTGATCGACAAGCTCAATGACTGAGCCACCACATCCCTCTACCTTTTCCTATTATAGTCAAGTCATAAAGTTGTGGTTACTAGGTTGACAACAAACCACAGTCTGGAAATTTGAGTATAAATTCCTGGTAGTACTGTTCCTGATGTTATGGTATTCTGGTTTGGATCCATTGGGGAACTATGATTAATTAGCCCAGGAAATTTGCAGTTTCAGTTTCAATGCATGTATGAGGAAAGTAGAATGCTCTGTACATCTCAGTTTAATAAAATTTGTCCTTCTGAGCTAGTCCAGAAATAATCTGCTTTTGTGTCATGAGAGATAAAATGGATGGGATGAATGAGAAAGTTCTCTTAGTAATAGCATGCCAATTTCAGGATCTTCTTTTTAAAGACCTTGAATGCACTAACATTTGTTTAAAAGTCCAATTTTTAAAAGGGTTTTAAACCCATTTTTAATGAAAATATTTTGTAGGATCTATAGTGTGCTTCTATAAAGAGCACTGCAAACAATGCTGAAGTGTGGTGTGGAAGAGAAAGGAAGACTAAGAAAAGTGACATCTCTACCCAAGATCCAAAATGGAAATGAGAGACCCAAATGACAACATTTGCATGCACGAAAGAAGATGAGAATGAGGTGATCAATCATTCATTGTTCATGAAGCCCTAGTTCCTGGGGGAAAATTGGCAGAAGATCCTGAGAGAGGTTTCCCCCCATCCCTGATAGGTGTTTGGCTGAGCAAATCCAGGAGAAAGTTGAGTTGTGTTGAAAACACCACATTATATAGCAATACCAATAGCACTTAGACGTATATACCGCTTCATAGTGCTTTTACAGACCTCTCTAAGAGGTTTACAGAGTTAGCATATTTCCCTCAACAATCTGGGTTCTCATTTTACCCACCTTGGAAGGATGGAAGGCTGAGTCAACCTTGAGCTGGTGAGATTCGATCTGCTGAACTGTAGCTAGCAGTCAGCTGAAGTAGCCTGCAGTACTGCACTCTAACCATTGCGCCACCTCGGCTCTCTCATCAGTGGTGGGATTCAACCCCATGTAACAACCGGTTTGCTGAGCACGCGCTTCGCTCTGCACATGTGCAATGCATTTGAAAACGGCTTTAAAACTTACCTTCTACTGCAGCCCTGGGGAGTAAAACAGCTGAGGTGCAGCAATCCGCTCTGCTGCGCCTATCAGCTGGGCTTCAAACAAAGGAAATATAGGTCGGTATAGTGCAGGGGTGGGTGGACGGGCCGAGCTGATTGTCAGAGTGAACTGGTTCGCTCTCAGCTGATCGTCGGAGCTAACAGTTCACCCAAATTGGTCCTAACCAGCTGAATCCTACCCCTGCATGCCATGCTTTAAAAAAGAGACAAAGGTTTCACCTGTCTAGTCATATCTGACTCTAGGGGATGGTGCTCATCTCCCTTTCCTAGCAGAGGGAGCTAGTGTTGTTTGAAGATGCTTCTGTGATCATGTGGCCAGCATGACTTGGGTCTCAAACTGCCAAACTTCCGATTGATAAGCCCAGCATCTTAACCACTAGGTCAGTGATCCCCAACCTCTCCTGCGCTGCAGTCCGCCAATGTTGGCAGCAAGGGAGGGTAAGGGAGGGTTCCACATAAGCAGCGGGTACCCTCTGTTGGAGGATAGCCAAGTGGAGCTTTGCGTGCACACACCCACTGCTCACACAACTAGAGTTGTACATGTCCGTGCACTTGTCTGCTGCTTGTGCGCCCCAGTCCAGAATGGGCTACGTCCCAGTACCAGACCATAGCCTGAGGGGTGGGGACCCCTATGCTAGGCCTCTGCACCCCTTTCATCCCACACTTGTTGTTTTAACCATTCATTTGTGTCCGATTCTTGATGACTTTGACTGCTACCTTGTCAAATACAGCTTCTTTCAGTTGTTGGATGCTCATCTTTGTATCACTTTTGATATTATCAAGCCAGCGTATTCTTTGCTTGCCCTTCTTCTTGTTCCATTAACCATTCCTAGCACCATTGACTTCTCCAATGAATTTGTACACATGATATGGCCAAGTAAATCAGGCATAGTCTTGTGATTTTGGCTTCTAATCATGTGTCTGGTTTTATACGAGCACCTCTCTGTTGGTTGCCCTGGATGCCTAAGGTATATGCAATAATTTCTGCCAGAACCACAATTCAAAGGCGACAATTCTTTTCAATCAGCCATTCTTAGTGTCCACTCTCCAAACCATACATCATTATAGGAAAGATGGTCACTCTAACTAACTAACTAACCTGCTTTTGGTATTTATGATTCCATGCTTACCCTAGTGCTAATAAAGCCTCAAAGAAGAAAACACTAAGATTTTTGAAATTTTTCCACAGGTTATATACAGGTAGTCCTCCACTTACAGCAGTTCATTTAGTGACTGTTCAACGTTACAACATCACTGAAAAAAGACTTATAATCATTCTTCACGCTTACAACCTTTGCAGCAACCCCATAGTCACGTGATCAAAATTCAGATGCTTGGCAACTGACTCATATTTATGATGGTTGAATGGTCCCTGCATCATGCGATCACCTTTTGTGACCTTCTGGCAAGCAAAGTCAATGGGAAGCCAGGTTCACTTAACAACTGTGTTACTCGCCTAACAACTACAGTGATTCACTTAACAACTATGGCAAGAAAGGTCATAAAATGGGGCAAAATTCACTTAACAAATGTTTTGCTTAGCAACAAAAATGTTGGGCTCAGTTGTGGTCGTAAATCAAGAATGACCTGTAATTCCTTTTCAATTCCTTGCTGCCTGTCTGGTCTGCCTTACATTTTCCAGTGTAATAATCAAAGAACACTCATGATTTGCAACCAAAGAATATTTGAATTGAAGGGAATTCTCATATAACTAGTGTCTTTCTTTATTTACTATAGAAGAAATGACAGAAATGAATTCCAGGATTCTGGAATGGTGGAACTGACTGACTGAATGAAGTAAAGGTGGTTAGTTAGGCTACGGATCCATAGCATTAGCAAAAGAAGGTGCAAGGATAGCTAAAATCTATGCAGAAAAGTCCTTACCTCATGGTTAATGCCAAAAAGACATAAGTTAGAATTTGTTAGGTAGCTAGGATAGACAAGTCTTTAATTAATCCGTCTGGAGTCACATGTCAATAATTATGTGTTTTGCATATATACATTTTGAAATCATGCTTTATATATTTCATTTCATGAAAACTTCTATCCTGAATTTCAAATTCTAAACAAGGTCGCTTGAAGGCTTATCCTGGGAATAAAGCTATAACATTTTAATAAACACCTGTTTTAGTATAGGCCAGTGATGGC
>JANHFM010011269.1:0-12180 GCA_032468115.1 Grayia smithii | reverse complement strand
CAGTTCTCTGAACTGCTCAAAATTTCCGCTACCGGTTCTCCAGAACCTGTCAGAACCTGCTGGATTTCACCCCTGCTACAGATCAAATAAAATATACAGTCACCATGAGCCTTGCTGCTTGTTTTCACTGTAACAGGAAACTCTCCTCAGAACAAAAGGATCATATATAATCTATAATATACTGTATATTATAGATTATACCTAATAAACTTACAAACACAGCCATCTACTGGCTGAATACTTCTGTAGTTGTTGCAGTACAAAATACATTCCAACATATATTCCAACACAATCTTTTCTTAAATACTTCAACAATGGAGGAGCACAACTCCAGGAAGCAAACTGTTCCATTGATTAAATTTCTTATTGTCAAGAATTTCTCCTTAGTTCCAGGTTGGATCTGTCTTTAATGAGCTTCTATTATTATTCTTGTATTGACTCAGTATGGCCTAAGTGCAGTATAGAGCAGTATTATTATTATCACTTCTCATGATTTTGAGGCTATTCCTCTTTTCATGCAGCCTAGAACTACATTGATTTTTGTCAGTTGCATCACATTGCTGGCTCATATTTGAGTGACATCCATTTAGACATCAAGATCCCTCTCACAGCTGCTACATGCCTTACTTTTCTCATAACTGAAATATGGTCTACTTTGTCAAATGCCTTACTTACCTACTTTTGTAACCTGGATAGGTATTTTTTAAACATATTTTGATCTGCATTCCTGTTTTCCCACTGTACTGATTTTGATGGATTGGGCTATTTTTTTTTTCTTTTGTGTAAAGATAGATATCATCTTGCTCTCTTTTCCCATTAGAGGACTAATCATTTTGTTGAATTTTTTTTGGTTCCTTATATATTGAAAGAAACGTTTTTTGTTGTTATTTTTGGCATTTGTTGCAAGTCTTAGTTCTTTCCTGACCTCAGCCATCCTGACTTTAACCATGCAAATTCAGGCTATTTGCTAGTATTCTTTTTATTTATATGTCCCTCTTCCCAATTTTATGCTTGTCATTCTTGTTCCTTAGTTTGTCAGAGTGCAGAATGCAACCATTCTGGTCAGGGGTGGGTTCTACTTACCTTTACTACCATTTCTCTTCCTGCATGCACACGATTTGCATGCGCGTGCGTCGCTTCGCCCCCGTGCACGCCTAAAGCACTCTACCACACATGCGCAGTAACCTTTTTCAAGGAAAAACCTCGAAACAAGCTATTTCGGGGTTTTACCCTAAAAACGTACGTTCAGGCGCGTGGGTGGGCCCGGGTCTGGGCTGCAGAGAACCAGTTCGGTGACGTCATAACCTCACCGCTACCGGATCACGCAAACCAGACCGAACCGGGAGCAACCCACCACTGATTCTGGTGCCCTTTGTTTTTCTTTCTCTGTGATATTGTTTTTGTTTGGACTTTTCATATTTCATTTTTCAGAGTTTTCCATGCACCCTGAAATTTTTTTCCTTCTAGTATTTCCATCCATGAAATCTTTCTTATTCTCAATCTTAGTTTGCTGAACTCAGTTCTCTTAAAATCTAGAACATTGGTCTGACTTTGTTCAATTACCTGTGCCTGCATTATGGCAAATTCTAGTACAACATGGTCACACTCCCCCGGACTTCCTACAGCTTCCATTCCCTCAATCATTTCATCCCTATTAAGTCCAGTATAGCTCAGCCTCTAGTACCAACCTCCAGATTTTAGGTGACAAAGTTGTTAGCTAGGCATTTCAGAAACCTGTTCAATCTGTCACTTGCTTTAGAGTTTGTTTTCCAGTTAATATAAGGGTAGTTAAAGTCCACCATTATTACATGGGTGTTTCTGCACACCTCAGCTAAGTGATAAGCATCTATATCCTCAGCTTGGTTTGATTGATGATTGATGATATTTGTTTGATTCCTTCATTTATTTATTTATTTATCATGCATTTTCTGTCTTATTATATTCAAATTATAAATGGTTCAATTTTAAGAATGAGTCAAAGCTTTGGGGGAGGTGATGCTAGTGGTGATTGATTTTTATTTATTTAGCATATTGAAAAAAATCCAGAATAGTTGCCACAAAGACTACAAAGATGGTAGGCTTACTGAAATGAGGAGCACAGCAGAATTGTACAGAGGAAAATCAGTAGAGATCCAAGCTGGACCTATTCCAGTCCAGTAATAGTTGTCAAATTGGATTCTTGTAAGAACTGCATAAGATTTTGCCTGCTGACATCATGAAATTCCATCATGTCCTCATAGAACCCACACCAGACAAAACAAGAGGGTCCCACAAATTGGTAAGCAGGATTTTTAAGGGACATTTTCCTAGAATAATAGCTATAGATCCTTTCCAATTTCTCCCAGGTTAGAATTTTGTTCCGAACCTGTCTGCTAGGGGTGGGGAGGGGAGATTGCTGGAAGGGAGAAAGGGAAGAGAAAAAGAAAATTATCTTTTTTGTTGAAAAAGAAGAAAAAACGGACATCGTATTTATTATAATTGTTACTTCTTTAAAATGATACATCATTACTGGGTGATATTTAAAAACATTATACTTAAAAAGTATATACTGTAGGTATTGAATTTATATCCCTATCCTATGGTAACAATCTATTAGGTGAAATAAAAGCAATTAATTGTATAGGTAAAGTTCTTGAAGAATAATTAAATTCTGGTCTACCAAAATAAACCAAATATAATCCTTCAGTTTATTAAAGAAACACCTATGATTATTGGCAAAACATTCATATACTGTATGGCTAAGAAATAATTTGCAGTTCTGTTTTGATGGTCCATAGCAGTGGTGGGTTGCTACTGGTTTGCCCTGATTCAGGCAAACTGGTAGCAGCGGCGGTGAGAGGCTCTGCTCACCCACCCGGACATCATCAAATATGATTTGCGCATGCGCAGAAGTGGCACCTGCGCAAGCGAACCAGTAGCAAAGGTAAGTGAAACCCACCCCTGGTCTAAAGCCATACGGTGACCCTTGTGTACCAATCTGAGTGATCAGCATGGGGAATTTCAATTCAGAGACACAGAGCAGCACGAGTTTCCACACTGCCATGTTTGTTTTCACTTAGTGTTCTATTTGAATGCATTCCTGTTACACAAACATCTGTGGATACTAAGTCATTGAGATTACTTGGGTGAGAAGATTGCAATTTAGGGTTTTTCATGAAGCTGCCACTGAGTGATCCTTGAAAGAAAATCCAGAACTAGACACAAGACATAATCTAGGCCACCTGTGTATATATTTTATTACAAAAAGCAGTAAGATGTTTATGGCATATAAACTGAAGCAACAATAATTGAGTCAAAATGTCAAAAAATACAGACCAGAGCAAACTTTGGTTGAAATTATTTGTTTTTAACAGGAAGATTTAAAATCACAGTTTTTCTCTTTATGATCATATAATAGTCCCAGTTTGGTTTTCTGGTTCCTTTATGCCTCATCATTCTTATCATATCTAAGATTTTTAAAACACCACACAAAGAAACACAAAGATATACAGACATGTATATAGACATAAACCCAGGCAATTCACTGAGGTTGCATCATTAACATTTAGCAGTTGGATGCCATTAATTGATTTTAGCAAAACTACAGTATTTTGGATAAATTTTCAAATGTATGAGTCCTAATATTCCCTTAAATGAAAGCAAGACAAATTCATTCGAGTAGCCTTCCAAGTATATGTCAGGTAATTATTAATGTACACAAATATTCCTCTATATTTATATATGTTACTGTAGTTCTAAGAGTATTCAGTGTTTGGTATAAAAAAGGAATGCAACTTTTTTTTCCAGAATTTTTCTGAAGGCAACTTTTACCTCCTGGTTCCTCAGGCTGTAGATCAAGGGGTTGAACATTGGAGTCATCATTACATACAAAACAGAAGCTATTTGATTTGTGTAATGAGACTTGCCAGGTTGTGCATAAACAAAGGCAAGACCTCCATAGAAAATAGTGAGGACCATGAGATGAGATGTACATGTGGAGAAAGCTTTCCTCCGAGCCTTGGCAGAGTGCATCTTTAAAATGGTGATTAGGACATAAGTGTAGGATGTGAGAATAGCCAGGATTGTTGCTATTAAAGTGAAGCCAATAAATACTAATTTCAACAAATTATTGAAACTGATATCTGAACAGGCAAGTTGTAATAGTGCAGGACCCTCACAGAAAAAATTCTTAATGATGTTTGATCCACAGAAGAACAACCGAGATGCAGGAATGATATGCACTAAAGAATGTAGGAGCCCAGTAATGTAGGAAATGACTACTAGTTGAACACATTTTATTTGGGACATGATGACCAAGTAGATTAGAGGGTGACAAATGGCTACATAGCGGTCATAGGCCATGATAGCTAGGAGGCAACACTCTGCAGTGGAAAATGCACCATAAAAGTAAATTTGAGTAAAACAACCTGCAAAAGAAATATCTTTTTTCTCTTTTAAAAGATGGCATAGGAACTTTGGGGTGATAGCTGATGAACAGCAGATATCCACAAATGATAAGTGAGTGAGGAAAAAGTACATTGGTGTGTGGAGTTGAGGACTGATCCTGATTAAGACAATCATGCCCGCATTTCCCAACAAAGTGATAGCATAAAGGATAAGAAATATCACAAAGAGGATGAGTTGCAAGTGTGGATCATCAGTCAACCCCCTGAGTATGAATTCTGTCACCTGTGAACTGTTTTCCATTGAATCAGAGAAGTTCTGTGGAAACTGAAAGAATGAAGTAATCAGAATCATGTACTGTCTGACCAATGGAAAAATGCAAACAAAAGTAAGATATTAACGATGAGAAATGAGTTATGATTTCAATCAAAATAAAATTGCACCTAATTAAAATGCAGCTTAAAAGCCATCACCCAGTGTGGATGCAGGAGAAGGATGAGAATATACAATAGAACAACCACACAGGGATGAAGATTTCTTCATTCTGTATGTGACCAAAGATACAAAGCATTGAACTTGACATGCTGAAAGAACACATGAACCAAGAATGAAAAGCCATCTTCGTAAGTAGGGTATGTCAATAATATTTTTCCCCTTCCTTACAATTACTGAAGAACAAGCAAATTTCATAGAGTGAAAGATGAGAGGCTAGTTTGTGATCTAAAGAAAACTAAAAAGTTGGTCCTGCGAGAAGAAAATGGAAAGGTTAAAGGGAAATCTTCATGTTATTATTTTTCTATTCTTCAAATAGCTGAAAAATAGTGAAAAAAAGGAAAATAATTCAATTTCACAGAATGATATAGCAAAATGGTTTATCAGTAGTTTCTGATAGAATTATGTTTATAAAGAATGTTTTCTGGTTTTTTAATACTGACTCTGATAAAACCCAGAAAATCCCAAGCAGCCTGAATTTACCTATTGACTCTGATCTCAGTGACATCTACAATAGTATTCCTTCTTTTCTGGATGTATGTGGATTGCTTCTATATGAAATGAGTTAGGAAATTCTTTGTTTTTGAGAAGAAATGCAGGTATCTTCCAGCTCCAGGTCTTCTTAATTTGGTCATAGCATTTCCTTGGCTGTCTTTTGATCTTAGTTTATACAAGAGATCCTAAACCTATTGGGAAACTCTGCTATTCCCTAAGTACTCCTGATCTTAGACAAATACTTTCTATTAATTATCATTAATAGATATTGGAACTGCATTGCAATTTTTTAATATTTAATTAATAAATCTGATTGAAAATTTTAGCTTATTTTTGAGAAGTTGCAATACATTTGAAATAATGTTAGTTGAAGTATGCCAATGGACAGATACAATTTTCCTTATATGACACAATGATTTTAACCATCAACTTGTTCCCAGTATTATTAGTGATTTTATATGTCTCTTTGTATTTCTTTGTTTCTTATTATCTTTCAAGTGTTGTTATGGATGTTTGAATGGTCATATATCAAAGATGACCTACCTGAGACTGACTCAAGCCTATCTATTGATGAAGGAGCATTTTTGGGTGTGTCTGTGTGAAAGATTTTTGTTTTTAAAGAAGAAAGGAAGGAAGGAAGGAAGGAAGGAAGAAAGAAAGAAAGAAAGAAAGAAAGAAAGTGGCTGGCTGGCCACACCCACGACCAGTCCATAGCCCGCAGCCCTGCCATGCTTCCCTGCCTTCCTTTCACCTCAGCTTGCGAAGGCAGACAAGCGGTAGGCCAAGTGGAAGGCAGGAAAGCATGACAGGGCTGCAGGGAAAGGAGCTAGCCACCTACTCCTTCCCTGCAGCCCTGCCATTCCTTCTCCTTAGGAAAGTGGGGGTGGCGGTGGGGGAGGAAGTGGAAGCCAATGGTCATGCGTATGCGCGGCAGCGAGAAGAGCGTCGTGCGTGTGCACATTCCCCCCCCCAGTTGTATCGCAGTCACTTTCCTCCAGCAAGACGCCGCAGAGGAAGGAAGGAAGGAAGGAAGGAAGGAAGGAAGGAAGGAAGGAAGGAAGGAAGGAAGGAAGGAAGGAATCAACCGGCCGAGGTACTGTATGGCAGGTTGCACTGCTGGTGCCGGATTTCCCTGGGTAAATTTCCCTGGGGGTCCGTAAGGAGAGGCGGACACAACCTCCCTTTGTGTAAACACTCCGCCCCCCTCCTCCTCCCGCCTTAGCTTTTCCCAGGGAGGCCAGAGAGGGTCTTTTTGGAGCTGAGAGCCGCTTGTGGCCTCTGACGACCCCTGCGCTAGCGGAGCGGAGAAAGAGGATCCGGACCCTCAAGAGAGGTTTCTCCGACTCTTCCAAGAAGCCGCCAAGGCAGGAGCGGGGTTGAACTCTGACTCCCTTGGGGGAAAGCCCCGAGGCTGGGAATCGGAGAAAGCGATGCCCTCCTTCAGCAAGACGCTGCTCGGTTTTCCAGGCCACCTTGCCACCGCCCACAAGCTTGGCAAACTCCTCCACTGCGGCAAAATGCATGAATGGGTCTGCGTAGTCCGAGACAAGCCAGCAGCCAAGCTTGCAACAATACGGTACCTCGGCAAGGTGACCTGGAAAACCAAGAGGCGTCTTGCTGGAGGAGGGTGTCGCTTTCTCTGACTCCCACCCTCGGGGCTTTCCCCCGAGGGAGTGGGAATTGAACCATGTGACTGAGTGGGCGTGGCTGCAAGTGATGTCACAGCCATGCCCACCTGGTCATCTGACCACCAAGCCATGCCCACCCATTAAGCCACACCCACAGAACCGGTAGCCAACATTTTTAGATTGTACCCCTGGGTTAAGCGGTTTGATATACAATCCTATCTTTTGTATTTTGTCTATTTTATTTTCCAGGGTGTGTTTTTTTTTCTTCAGGGGGAGACGCCTGTCAGCTTTGGAAGCCATTTTAGCCTTGGAAGATTTCACGCTGCCACCTTCTTGTGTATGGGAACCTAGGAGGGGGGATTTAGAACAAGAAATGGAGTTAGACAAAATAGCATTCTTCCTTTCGGTCAAGATCAAGACAATCCTGCATCTGGAGAAGGAGTGGTTGGAGTGATGTCTCAAGATGGGACATATGGTGACTGTATCATGTGATGGATTGATGAGTGAGGGATTGGTTTGGGTTTTTGATTTACTAAGGGTATATGCCAGTATACCTACTCTAATAAATGGAGCTTTGAGAAAATGCTTGCCTCAGAGTTTTTAATTGGAGTTGGATTTTTCTGGAATGTTGACACTTAAATCTCAAGCCACTCAGCTGACTCCCTGGAGAGTACTATCCAACTAATGCTTGCTTTAAAAACTTAATCTGAACTAAATCGAAGATTATTTCTGGCTCTCAAGATTCTAGCATAGGGTGTTCTTGATCATATCCCACATATCAATTAGTAAAAGTAAATGGTCTAATTCATCACCATTTTTTATGAACTCCAACTGAGAGGAGTGAATTATATGTTCTGCAACCTCTCTATTCAGTGTAGTAGTTAAGACATTACTATATATCTGAATTAATCAGATATGCTTCTAATTACCACAAATTTTGGGAACTTATCTGGGTTTAAAAGCAACCTTATATATAGTATGTCTCATAAAAGGATTGTTAAGGATTTATATACCAGTACTTATAGATTCTAGAATCCAGTACCAGATTCTAGAATCCAGGAAATCTGCAAATGCCTTTTATCATTTCCATGGAAAGTCCTTCAGGCCAGGAGTTTTCCAATGGGCAAGAACTGCATACAATCCAAGTAGTTCATGAATAGATGAGAAACTTTCAGAAATTCACTCAGGTGGGCAATAGCCACACAACTAAATTGTTAATCATTTCAATGTAGATCCTCCTTATCAGCCAAAGTATATGTATTTACCTATAGAAAAGGGAAAAAAATCCTGTCTATTAATGGGTTAATTTTCAAACCATGTTTCTATGGCCATTCAAACCTGACCTTATGGTGAAGGTTCAGGTTTAGTTTATCATTTATCTGCTGTTACATTGTCCTTATTACAACATTATATGAAGAAGGATCATCTTTCATCTGTTCTGCAGTGCTTCAGGTCAACCTGTTTCTCCAATCAGATAAGGAAGATTCTATTCTATTCCATATAATTGACCAGGATTTGTATAACAGGTATAAATGAGCATAAACCATTGATCTAAGATTTATACTGGTAATTACTTTATCATTTGTATATTGTATATTAATTTTTTAGTGATTTTGATTACAAGCTGAGATACTCAGTAAATAAACAAGGGAATGAATGACACTATGTGATTTTATGGCATAACATATTCTTTAAGAATGGAAAATGTCTTCCACATTGAAATGTAAACAAAGAGATATGGGTATGCAGGCATAGCACACCCACAACAACTCCCGCACACATTCATGGATTCCCATGTATATACTGCCCGAAGCCTCTCTTAAAGAAGTCACACAACAACTTAGTGGTCATTTAACTGTATTTCAAAGATAATTTCCCAAATCTTAGCTCAATTCATAATTATTTTAGAGTCTGATAGATATTTATATAAAGAAAGATAAAGTGATAGCAGGCGGTGACATACTTACCTTTACTGCCAGTTCTGATGATGCACGTGCTTTGTATGTGATTGGCATGCGTGCACGCTTTGCGCACGTGCACACCAAATGGGCACTCCACGCATGCACAGTAACTTTTTTTGGGGGGTAAAACCCTCAAAAAAGCATTCTGCCCATGCATAGAGCGCTCAGAGCGCAGAGAACTGTAAGTATGGGCGCGCGGGTGGGCCCAGCTCCCAGTCGTGGAGAACCAGTTCAGTGACATCACAGCGTCACCGCTACTGGATCACGTGAACCGGCCCCAACCAGGAGCAACCCACCACTGGCCAGGTGTTGAAGATATCCAGGGCAGTACACGGAGACAGCATTATTTCCCTATACCACTATAGAAATAAAATTTTAAAAATGGTTAATCAAAGTGTTTTTAATATTTCTTCTCCCCCTGAATCTCAGAATGTATTCTCTCCGGTCCTCCTTTCTATAGAATGTTTCCACATAAATCCTTTTCCTGTTCCTGTCAATGTCTTGCAGTGCTTTGTGAATACAAACAATGTCAGCCAGATTGACCCAGATCTACATATCTGGCATCTCTATTAGGAAACAGTTTTCTTACTGTCTACAGCATTCTTCAGGGTAATCCAATTTCCAATGAGGGAGGAGCCAGGAGGATAGCTAGGGGAAACACACAATCCTCTTAATCAATGGTACTGGTGGCTGGCATTCTCTAAGAAAGGGAAAGGGTAAAGAGAAAAGAGGTGAATAATGAATAGAGATACTTTGATATTTACATACATTTACATACATTTCTCATTCCAAGAAACCTACCAATGCAGGTTTCTTGTGGCTTCAGTTTCAACTGACCAGAGAAAACAGTTTTTGGTGCCCCCACCCCCCCTGCAATAGACCAAAGAAATCACAAATGAAATCAAGTCTCAACCCTGGTGCAGAGTAGAATTGGCTGGCGTGTGTGAATCTATTGAGGCAGTTGAGAGGAAACAATCTGGTTCATCACAGAGGATACGTTGTTGTGATATCTTGCTCTCCACTCATAAAATGAAGGACCTCGTGAAAGATGGAGATGCCTAAACAGAAGTGAATTAAGAACAGATATATTTAATATTAGCAGGTCAGTGAGATTGAAAATGTTAAAACTGGCAACATGGAAAAGAAAGAAATTTAATATTTCTTAAGGTTTTTGACTGTGGAAGACAGCTACTTCTCTAAAGGTGACTTGAAATCTAGAAATCATATAGAAATCCTCCTATTATCCAAGAAATGGTCAATTATCTTGTATCCTGAGTGGGTGCATGAAGGATAATGAGGAAACCTGAGAGTCAAATAGACTTGGTGTTTAATTATAAAATTAAATCAGGTAAAGAATAAAATAAAATCATTGCCTAAATCTAGATGTAGATGTAAAATCATTGCCTAAATCTAGATGTAGAAATAATTGAGGAGCTGTATTTGAAAAGAAGCTACGTTTGGAAGTTGTTTCAAAAGTCGTCAGAACTTTTATTTATTATTTATTATTATGGAATTTTGTTACTTAGGACCAGAGGTTAGGCTTGGAAGAAGTAATTCTTTAAACTCAGTTATCTCAGTAGACCTGCCACATAGAAACAGCAGCTGCAATAAAACATGCCATGATATTTGGATGGTTTCCTTCTATATCAGGCCTCATTATTTTATATATTTTATTGACTAATTGTTTTAATCCTGACAATCCTTTCCTAGGAAATCTGTCTTGGTAACTATAGTGATACTATGAGCCAGTTCATTCTATGGATTTCCTGCCTAAGCAGATGGTTGGACTAGAAGACCTCCAAGGTACCTTCCAACTCTACTCTTCTCTTCTCTTCTCTTCTCTTCTCTTCTCTTCTCTTCTCTTCTCTTCTCTTCTCTTCTCTTCTCTTCTCTTCTCTTCCCTTCCCTTCCCTTCCATTCCATTCCATTCCATTCCATTCCATTCCATTCCATTCCATTCTATATAGAGTATGAAAAATTTGCCCAGAAGCTGAACAGGGTAGAGAAAATGACTTGGAACTGTTTCACTGGAGTAGTTCATGGCTTTCTGTGTAATCACAAGGCTGAAAACTATGAGCAATTGGTTCAGACTCTCATAAAGAATTATACCAAAATGGGATGCAGAATGTCCCTCAAAGCCCATATGCTTGATGCTCATCTTGACAAATTCAAGGAGAAAATGGGTACTTAGAGAAACAAGGTGAGCACTTTCACCAGGGCATCCTGGATTTGAACATTGTTACCAAGGACAGTATAAGAAAAAACATGATGGTGGGGAGGTTATGTTACGGGACTTCTTTGGGAAAACAATTTGCAATATAGCCACAAATCTAGAAAATCTACTTATTTCTGAACCCTTTGAGTGGTTTTGACTGTCTTTGTGTATTTGCTATTTGTATTTGTTCTTTCTCTAACTGATTAAAAAGATAAAAGTTCCCCTGTTTTGTCTCTATAAATATGAAACTTTATAGGTTGTTGTCACAAAATCAAAGTTTACAGACATTTTTGCATAGGCTTTGGACATAAGCAGTTGAAACATAACACTTAAAAACCTGGAACAAAAATTATGTTACATAATTGGATGATTTTATAGCAACTCAGCCAACTGAAGGAATTGCCAACTTACCAGTAGCCATGACTGTATCAATATCACAAGTGGTAGTGCTTCAACCTAAAAGGAGCCTGTTGAAATGAATTGTATGTATTTATTTAGTCAGGATTAGGTCAAGATTGGGATGGACATGGCATGGATAGATACTTTGGCTAGCTTGTGCAGGATAGACTTAATGCATTACCACTTCTTTATTTTCAATGCTCAGCACTTTTTTATACCATTGAGCATGATAGCCTTCTGGTCCAGCTCTGAGTATGGGCTGCATGGCCCTTTTTTGTTTCTTTTCCTTTTTTCCAGGACCTCCAAGGTTCCTTCCAGCTCTATTCTAATTCTCTTTCCCCAGAGTGGTCAACCTCTTCCTCCTCTCTGTGATTTAATTTTTGTTATTCAGTGAAGCCGATAACAGATCAGGGGACAACAAAGAGAAGAGAGAGAATAATAAAGTTTCTGACTGTTTTGATCTAAGTTAATTCCCTCAGTAAAATATAATCCAATATACCATATATTCCGGCGTATAAGACGACTGGGCGCATAAGACGACCCCCAACTTTTCCAGTTAAAATAAAGAGTTTGCCAGCCATGCATCTTGCAAGGTCAGTACCCGGCG
>JANHFM010011250.1:0-12182 GCA_032468115.1 Grayia smithii | reverse complement strand
GGTGGGCGTGGCAGGGGAAGGAGACTGCAAAATCTTCATTCTTACCCCCCTCCGGGGGAAATTTCCATTCCCACCCCGCTCCGGAGGAAGGAGATTGCAAAATCTCCGTTCCCGCCCCGCTCTGGGGCCGGCCAGAGGTGATATTTCCCGGTTCTCAGAACTGCTCAAATTTTCCGCTACCGGTTCTCCGGAACCTGTCGGAACCTGCTGGATTTCACCCGTGAGCTGAGGGATTTTCTGGCGGCCAATCGCTGGCGCTTTGAACCCGCCTTCAAATAAAAGCCATATAGGTGTCCTAGGACCGATCGGCAGCCGGAAAGCCGGCTGGGTGAGTTTGGGGTCGCTGTCCAGGAGGCTCTGCCGTAGACGTGATTGCAGGTCAGGTGACTTTAGCACCGGGGGCTGGTGAGTTCTAGTCCCGTCTTAAGCAAGAAAGCTGGTTGGGTTTCTTTGGGCCGCTTTCCTTCCCTTTCCCGTTTCTTTACTACCTTTATTTTCTATTTTATGCCACGATAACCTTAATAAAAAAGTAATAAAAAGGAGCCTTTTCTTTTAGGAGCGCTTCTTGTTCCACAGAGACCGAGACCGAGAGGTGAGCAGGATTTGTCTTTTGGTCTCGGGTATTTTTTCTCTTGCTTGGCAGTTTGACCTTGGGATGGTTAGTCTTCGAGGGGAACCGCCGACCGTTCAAACCGGAAATTGACTCTGCTTCCTCCGCCCCTTTTCTCTTTCGGAAATGGACCCGAACGAGCTGCTGCGACCATCCGGTGACAGACCCCAGAATGTCCTCGGGGACCCCTGGAAAGTGACCGTCTTCGTCCTTGGGGTCTACGTATTCGTCGGCCTCTGCGTTTTTCTGCAACGGTGCGGGTAAGTTGCTCCTGTTGAAGGGAGTGGCACCGGCACGACCTGGGGAGCCCCGGGGCACTGAAAGCCCCCCAAAATGTCGGTGGGACTAACGGGAGAAAGGATAGAATCCCTCAGGGCTGGAAGGGACCTTGGAGGTCTTCTAGGAATGGAGGAGGAAGAGAACATTGTCTCTCTGTGTGTTTTGTTCCTGTCGATTATGAAGAACAGACAGAAATTAGACTTCATCGTTTTTTTACTTGAAACTCCTTTCTTAGATTAAAACGTATTAAATATAAATGCATGTATTTGTGTCTGTGCGTATAAAAATCCGATGCTGCTATTTCTGCTGTAAGAATCGGGGGGCCCGTAATGCTGTTAAGACGGCACTGCAGGATTAGGGCCCTTCCTTCCGCTGGCCTCTCGGCAAGCGGCTGCCAGACGGAAGGACCGCTGCCCTTGGAGCGCGGGGTTGGAAAAAGAGCTGCCGCGTGGAGCTCCCGCGTGGCTGCACGTCGCCCAGGTGCTTCTCCCCTGCAGCTCCCGGGACCGCCGGCTTGCCCTGCCTGCTCTCTCTGGGCCCCCTGCTGCTCTCCTCGGCAGGGAACTACAGCTCTTTGGAGACAGAACTCCGACTTGTCCCGGGAGGCACGGAGCTAGCTGCAGCCTCGATACCCGCAGTCCAGCTGGGAGGAAGCCCCTCCAGATGCCCGCCCGTCTGGCTCCTCTCTCACCCGCTGCGAGAGGGAGAGAGGAGGAGGAGGAGGAGGAGGAGGAGGAGGGAAGGAGGGAGGGAGGGAAGAGAAAACGAAGGGAAGGGATGCTTAAGTGGCTTCCTATCGTTGAACTGTGAAGATTTCTTGCAGGCACCTTCGAATCTCTCTCTGTCCGAGGTTAATGGGATCGAGTGGATCGTGCGGTTCCCCCTCGATCCGTCATCCCCCCCTCCTTCTGCTTTCTGTCCTGGATCCTCTCGCCCGCTCCTTTCCTAAAACTGAGGGGCTTTCCTTCCTTTCCTGGGAGATTTCTTTTGGGAGGTGGGAGATCGGAGGCAGACGGGGCAGCTGGGAAGGAGAGAGGCCGTCTGGTACGGAATGCGTGAAAAGATGGGATTCCAAAGGCTTTTTGGTCCAGAGACGGAAAATCTCTTTCCCCAAAAGGGCCTGACCGATGGGGAGAAGGAAGGAAGGTGGGAAGGTGGGAAGAAGGTCAGGGGTTGGGGCCCCGTTCCTTGGGGGTCTCTGTTGCCTCTGCAGAGCTCCCCGTTCCCTCCGATAGACCCAACACCCTCTGTGGCCCTTTGGAATTTCCTCCCCCCCAGAACTCGGATTGGCCCCTGAAATAACAATTGCGCGAGACCCTCCTTAGTTCAGGGGGTTTAATGACAGATGTTGATTTCGCGCGCGTGCACGAAGAGAACCGGTAGTAAAGGTAGGTAGAACCCACCCGAGTAGGGAGAATTCCCATTGGTGATGCCCCTCGTTCTGGCCCCTCCCATCTCAAAAGTCCTAGACTTAATATGTGTCCGAGAGGTCCGTATTCGCGAAAGACGACGTACGGTATTGTTCTGCCCCAAATTAGGGAAAATGTACGCATCCCTGGCCGATGGTCTACGATAGAGGGAACTTAATTACAAAGCAAATATACGCGGACAACGAGGGTAGAATTTTATTGCTGGAGATCAAAGTCGGACAAAGAATAGCGCTTCTAGCTAATATCTACGCCCCAAATGTGAACCAAACTTCATTCTGCAAAAACTTACGTAATAAACTTAACCGATTAAACTACAACCGTATTTGTATGGTGGGAGATTTTAATGCTATCGTAGACGTAAAAAAGATTACGAACCGGGAGTTGGTACTAAGAAATACGAGAAAAACTACAAAAAGACTCTCCCCAAAATTTGGGAAAACTTAGCAGGCCGACTAGGATTTAAAGATATATGGCGTAATCTCCTGTTACTCTCCCGGGCATAAATCGTGGTCGAGGATCGATACGTTCTGGGCAACAACAGAAGCCGGAGAAGAAATTGAAGCATTGGAAATTGGTACAAATGTTTGGGCAGACCACCGCCCCTTAATTATAAAATGGGCAACTTCACAGACGAGAGCAAGATGGTCTATGTGGGCGAATCTGATGAATTCATTAAACTGCTTCGAAAGTAATTACGATATTTCTTCTGCGAAAACAAAAGGCGAGATACCTCGTTGCAAAATGCGTGGGATACTGCCAAAGCAATGATTAGAGGGGTAGCGATGAAAGGGAAAGAAGAGAGAGCAAAGAGAGTGGACCTCCTGACAAGTTTAGAGAAAGAAGAGGAGGGGCAAATAAACCCACGAGATAGGGTAACGAGGAAAAGGATAAAACTCTTAAGGCGTGAAATACCCTTGACGGATCAAAAAGAATCGGGAGAGAAGATCGAAAGAAGCGGGCAGACACAATTTGAACGTGCCAACGAAGTGGGTAGATGGCTAATTTACAAAGAAAACGAAGCGAGGAGGATAGATACCTTACGGGACAAAAATGGGATGATAGCAAACACTCTTGAACAAAAATTAAAAGTAGCTCGGGATTATTTTTGCTCTTTATATAACCCGGAAGGGCAACAAGAAGATAAAATTAAAGCTTATCTTTTGAATCGACACCTTGAAGTAGTTCCGGAATCTTTCGAGGACATATTAAATGCACAGATTACCGCTGGAGAAATTGAGGTAGCGATTGAGAAGCAGATCGATGGAAAAACTCCGGGCCCTGATAGAATACCAGGGGAACTATATAAAGGCGTCAGTGAACTCTTGATACCGCAAATGGAAGACCTTTTTAACGAGGCTTTAGATGAAGGGAAAATCCCAAATACGTGGACGGAGCCGTACATCTCTTTAATCCCAAAATCTGACGTGGACCCCGCGCAGATTCAAAATTGTAGACCTGTTTCGCTCTTAAATGTGGATTATAAAATATATGCATCGATTTTGGCTGAGAGATTGAAACCTTTCTTATCCCGCTACATCCGTCAAGATCAAAATGGATTTCTACCACGTAGGCATTTTAGAGACGACGTACGAATGATTATGAATTTTTTGGAATATTATGAAACACGCGCAGATAAACAAATGACTATCGTTTTCTTAGATGCGCAAAAAGCATTCGATAGGGTCAATTGGAATTTTATTATATAGCGGTTACAAATTATGGATTTTGGCCCTAAATTTATAAGAGCGATACAGGCTATCTGTACGACGCGGTTGGCTAAGTTACCGCTTGATAAAACAGCATCAGATAATATTCAAATACGCAAAGAGACCCGACGAGGATGCCCTCTGTCGCCTTTACTATTTATACTGACATCAGAACCGCTTTTGAATACTGTAAGGCAAGACGATAACATTAAAGGATTGAAAATCAGAGGAGAGCAATACAAAGTCCAAGCCTTTGCGGACGATCTGGCAGTTGTGACAGAAGACCCCCTGACCTCAGGACTTACACTAATCCAAAAGATTGAAGAATATGGAGAGGTGGCTGGCTTGAAAATTAATAAACGTAAAACAAAAATGCTATCAAAAAATATGACGGAGAGACAAAAAGAGGAGGTACAAAAATTGATGGAAATTGAATATGTCAAAAAAAATAAGATATTTAGGGATTTGATTATCTAATAGATGCTCCTCAATTAAATAATTAAACTACATTAAATTATTAACAGAAGTGACAAATGTGCTGGAGAGGTGGACTAAAATACAACAAGGTCGCTCTGTCTAGATACCGTATATTGGCAATTGAGGGCCGTGACTTGTTGCAAGGCTGGCACGCGTTCCTATGGCCGAGAAACAAAACAAAAAAAGGTAACTATTTCAGTAACCGTTATGTCAGAGGGATTTTGGCTAAAAATTTGGGAAAACTAAAAAGCGGTTTTAGGCACAAATTCCGAGACGGTTAGTGCCGATAGAAGCAGTAACTTATCCGACTGTCCGTAATTTAAGGAAAAACTTGACCTGCGGAGACTTGACGAATGAAGTGGGTAATATCAAAACGCAAATGGAATTGCAAGCAAAAGGGTGGAGTTTAGACTGGTGGTCGTATATTCAGGCCCGGTCTAAATTCAGTAAAGATAAAAAAGAATTTGGAATATATTGCCGGAATCAAGAAATAGACAAAATTCTTTTAGGGACGACTACTAAATTTATTTCCAAGGTATATAATCTGTTGTTGTACAGACATATGGGAGACGAAATACTAAAAGACACAATGATTGCCAGGGGAAGAAATATAGGTAGGACTATTCACTTGGACGAATGGCAAACGATTTGGGACAAAACAATGAGAACGACCTAATCGTCTAACTGTAAAGAAAATGTATATAAAATGCTATACCGGTGGTACTTAGTACCAGCCGGGATAGCTAAAAAGTTTCCAAATTCATCGGATTGATGTTGGAAATGTACATTGGCCAGGGGTACGTTCTTCCATCAATGGCGGACGTGCCCGTTGATTAGAAAATTCTGGATCAAAATTAGAAATTGGCTATTTGAGATAACAGGCGTAAATTTCCCTCTCAAAACGGAACTTCGTTGGGTATGAAACAAAACGAAATAAAGAAAAACGATTGGTACCTGTTTACGCGTATTGCGACGGCAAGATTAGCGATCGCTCAATACTGGAAAGATGTTAAGTTACCCCCAGAACAGCTGGTTTTATCAAACATTTTGGACTGTGCTGAATCAGACAGATTAACATATATATTAAAAGGGGGACAAGATGTAACGTTCTATAAATCCTGGGAAAGATGGTATCCGTGGTACCAAAACAGAATAACGGAAAATAAGACTAATACTTTAGATAGTTAGATTAAGGAACCAAATTATGGAACAAATAGATAATGATATGTAAATAGTTGAACTTTCTTTTCTACTAAACCTCTTCAAATATTTGGATAAAATAGGTTGGAACAATTTTATAAACCGTATCGAAGGGGGTGGGATAACCCACTATGACTAGTCATCATAACCTGCTATTTCTGTTTAGTTATTGTCGTTTTCTTCTCTTTTTGTATGTCGTAGATTTGTCAATTCGTGTATTTTCCTTTTTGTTTTATTTGTTGTAAATATTAATAAAGATATATTTTTTTTAAAAAGAACTGCAGAGACCTTGGCTTCCCTTAGATTCTGAGGAAATGCACCCCATCTCACACATAGGGGGACTTACAACGATTCTTGTAGTGACCGTTGGAAGTTAACGATTACCATTTTTCACACCTACGACCATCACGTGGTCGTGTGTTCAAAATTTGGAGGCAACTGCATGTACTTATGACGGTCGCGGTGTCCCAGAGTCACTGACCCCCCTCTGCACCTTTCTGACAAGCAAAAACAATGGGGAAGTCCGCTTCACTTTACAACCGTGTTACTAGCCTAAGAACTTTAATGATTCGCTTAACGACTGTGGCAAGAAATGTCATAAAATGGGACAAAACTCAAAAATGTTGGCCTCGGCTGTGGTCGTAACACAAGGAGTTCCTGCCTTTCAATTTCTTGTTGTCAGCTCTGCTTCTGAAGGGCGGCCTGGAAATTGGACACAATGTCGAAACCTTCCAAATTTGTCCATTAACGTCCTCGATGGTCTTTAAAGTATAGGCGGTCCTTGATTTATGACGTCAATTTGGCCCAGAATTACCATAGCTGAGCAGCGTGGTTGTAATGAACGACAGCGATGGCAATCCCTGCAGTCACGGTTGCTGTCGTTAAGCAAATCCCACCATCATTAGGTGAGGCGACTTGGTCAGTGGGGAAGCCAGCGGGAAGTCGCAAGTCTCAGGCCTGCAGGCAGGGAAGTGGGGGAGGGGAGAAGGTTCAGAAAAGTTCCTAAAAGCCAAGATGTCCCCACCCTCACTCAGCCTCTTCTGGGACCTGGATGAATGCTCCGGATTTACCGCTCGTGCCACGTGTGGCTGCTTTCGAAGAGGATCCCAAACGGGATCAACACTTTCTGTACAAGGGATTTTACCAGAATATCAAGAATGAACCGTATAATAGGAATGGATATTTGCTTCCCCACCTGACAGCAGGTAAACATTTCAGGTGAATCTGCCACGAGTCTTATGTCTCATGTTTTTACATCTCTTCTCGCTGTGAGATGTTCCTTTGTGTTCAGGTCTGGCCTCAGAAGAATAATGTACCACTTGGGGATGAAGATGCAGCCCAGCAGACCGGCACTGGAGGCCAGGATGGAGAAGACCTGCACGGCCACCATGTATTTTCCTTTGGTGCTCAGGTAGGTGGGCACAAAAGTCACCCAGACGCTACAGAAGACCAGCATGCTGAAGGTGATCAGCTTGGCTTCGTTGAAGGCCCCAGGGAGATTCCTGGCCAGGAAAGCCACTGTGAAGCAGATGGAAGCCAGGAAGCCCAAGTAGCTGAGGGTGATGTAGAACATGACAACAGAGTCTTGGTTGCATTGCAGGATAATCTCTCCATGCTGAAGGTGGAAGTTAGAATCAGGGTATGGCGGAGAAACTCCCAGCCAGATGGAGCAGATGATAATTTGAACAGCAGAACATGAAAGGATGATTGAGTTAGTCAAGCTCTTCCCCAACCATCTCTTCACTCGGTTTCCTGGTTTTGTGGCCAGAAAAGCCAGCATCACTGTGATTGTTTTGGCCAAGAGAGAAGAAATGGCAACTGAGTAAATGATGCTGAAAACTGTTTGTTGGAGAAGGCAGGTGGCTTTCTTTGGTTGACCAATGAAGAGAAAAGAAGTCAAGAAGCAAAGCAGGAGGGAGACCAGGAGAATGTAAGAGAGATCCCGGTTGTTGGCTTTGACAATGGGAGTTTTTCTATATCTAATTAATATGATTAAGACAAGGCTTGTGGTTAGGAACAAGAGAAGGGCAAAAGAAAGAAGGATGATACCCAGACGTTCTTCATAAGACAGGAAAGATATAACTTTGGAGATACATTGGACTCTGTCCTCATTTGGATATTTATCATCTGGACACATGGTGCATTTTTCTGTATCTGAGAAAACAAAAAAGCTATTTTTAAAAAATCCTGTCCTTTTACATTTGGAAAAAAAATACTTTCTTGGGGCAGCATATGACACCATGAGCATTTTGAAAGAAGTGTTTCTTAACAGTTGAACACCCCCCCCCCAAAATAGAGAATATAATTGTATATCTCTATCTCTATTGCTAAGGTCTATCAAACTGGGGAAAGTCTTAGGACATGAGTGATTTCTTCTGTAATGTGTAGAACTTTATAGGAAGGTACATTATTAGCGTAAAAAAAATGAAACAATTAACCTTTCTAGGGAAACATTTTGAATCATGTCAGATTCAGCACTTGTTAATATACTGGATCCAGAAGATGTTGTCAGATTATTCATGAACTGGCAGAGACATGGTAACAAGATCAGCCAATGAATAGGCATAGCAACTAAGTCTGCCAATTGGGAGCTGAGACAGACTGGAGCCAGGGCGTGTCTTAGTCTGCAGCTTCTGAGTCTGTGCAAAAAGGAAACTGAAACTAGTTTGTGTTAAGCTCTGAGCTCTGAAGCTGCAAACAAGTCTAAACTCATCTAGTCTGCCTCTCTGAACTGATCTGAAACTGAAGAACCACTCTTGGTATTATATATATTACTTCAAGTGTTATTATGTATATAAAGAAGTTAATGAATCCTGCTGCATCAGTCTGCCTATGTGTGCTTTTTGGATTTGATTTTTGCAACGAACTCTGACAGATGTTTTTCATGTAAAATCTAGTTGACTGGCAGAGAAAGCTAGTCCTGCAAAGTATCTGGAATGGCTACTGGCAGCAGTGGTAATTTTATGTAATGAGTT
Organism: Grayia smithii; assembly: GCA_032468115.1. NCBI lineage: Eukaryota > Metazoa > Chordata > Lepidosauria > Squamata > Grayiidae > Grayia > Grayia smithii. The sequence goes on along the minus strand of JANHFM010011250.1, from coordinate 3,505 downwards.
GTACATATAACTGTCCACATCACTTCATTGTGAACTGGTGACACCTTCTCCATGATCCTGTAGAGTGCATTGCAATAATCCTTCCAGAAAGTGAACCTAAGACAATTCCTCAAGTTTCAAAGAACTCAGATGTTCCTAGAAAGGTAAATGTGAACAATCACATTCAAACTAAAAGCTGAAGAGATATTTTCTCTGGCAATAGGAAAGCTTGACCAATCTGCTACATTGCCAATCTCTACTGAGCTCCTCCTTTCAGAATTATTTCAGTATTTTATTTATTTGTTTATTTGTTTGTTTGTTTTTTGTTTGTTTTGCCATCATTTTAGGATTATCCTTAGACCAAAAGTTATGCAGATTGAATATAAAGAAAAAGTAGTTGAGCTTCAAACTATATTTTAACTTGCAGTTCCATGAAGATGCCATGACTGGAACCCAATACCACAAAGCCTGATTTTTTTTCTTTAGTGTCTCCCACCTTTCTGAGTGGAGATAGTTCCCTCTGGACAAGGAACACAGTCATAGCAGCAAATGGGCTCTCCTTCTTGAACCCTCTTGACAAATCCAACTTGACAATTTTCCACACATTTGGACTGAGGAAGAGACTAAGCAGAAAAACGAGGAATTCCAAAGAAAACATGTTAGCACCAACCATCCTGAAATGCTGACATGTTCTTGAAATCAACCTAAAAGTGACTACTCATTTTCTGGAACTGTAGTGATATGAGATAGAGGGGAGTTCATGGGAAAAGATCCCTCATAAGATGTGAGGGCATCTTTGCTGCAGCACATGGGACATGAGTATAAGCCAGTGGTGGGATTCTACCGGGTGAACCGGTACTGGCAGCGGAGGGAGGCTCTGCCCACCCACCTGGATGTCATCACGGACACTCTGCAAATGCACAGAATGCTCTGCGCATGCACAGAGGTGGTGCGCGCATTCACATTTCCAATCCAGTAACGAAGGTAAGTGAATACCACTACTGGTATGAGCTTTGGGTCAGGAAAAGATATTTCTAAGGCCCAGATCGGTATCCAAAAATGGATCCTTCCTATTGAAGAACTACAATTAGGTAACAACAACAAATTTGACTAATAACAAATATAGGTTGGCTCATTAGTTAAATCTGGAGCTTCCTTTTTTCCAGACGGACTTGAGGTAGCTAACAATCAATATGAAAAATTGCATTCAAGGGGTTTTCAGATTAGGGGCCCTCTTACAAGTCAAAGGTCAAATCTAAACCACATTTCCTTTCAAATTGTCTCTCATTACTTCAGATATCAGGAAAGGCTTCTCTTTCAGTTATATTTCAATGTTTTCTCTTCTTGGTCAGGGCATTATCTCCCATCAGACCAATCATTATGATTCATGTGGACTGAAAGTCTTGGACCTCCTTCCTAGGAGCAGAAAGCCTATTTCTCTACCTCAGTGAGATGAAAAATTGCAATGGATAATTCAGTGGTGGAATTCAAATAATTTAACAACCAGTTTTCTGCCCTAATGATGGGTGTGTCCATGGTGTCCATGGCCATGGGGTGTGACAGGCAGCACTCAGCCTCCTGCACCCCCATTGGAGCAAAAAGTGGCCACGGGGTGGGGTGGGGGCTGTGCCCCATTTTGGGCCTATGCATCCCTGTAGCCTCCTGGGAGTGAAAATGGGCCATGAGGGACCTGTGCCGCACTCCCCCACACCCTGCTTTGTGTGTAGGAGGCCTCCCTGCAGCTTCCTAGGAGTGAAAATGGGCCACGGGGAGCACACCATGTCCCCCGCACCCCATTTTGGGTCTAGTAGGCCTTCCTACACTTACCTGGGAGCCAAAACGGTTTGGGTTAGGGGATTTCTGGAAGGGGTGAGCGGGGCGGGGTGGAGCAAGCCAGTAATTTAACTACCAATTTGCCTGAACTGGCCTGAACTGACTGAATCCCACCACTGGATAATGTTGGTTAGGTGTGGGTTGCTTAAAAACATCTTGCTCTGTCCTTTCATGGAACAGTGTCCCCAGTCAAGAAAAGGTAGGTCCTCATTCGAAAATCTATTTCAAACTGGGACCAACAGAATCTCCATCTGGTCTTGATTCAATATCATTGAATTTAGTCCAAACCTGCATTCAGGTACTGGTCAACAGAATTTCCTTATTCTTTGCTATTTGAGGACAAAACAATCACAATTCTTAGCAATTAATGTCGTCTCATACTCATTTCATGTGGCTTCTCCATTTCAACAGTAAATCATGGTTTGTAGGCTTAGCCAATGAAGCTTAACTAATGAAATGGGTTAGAACCCTTTGAAAAATAGTGAAAAGACAATTATTTCTCCCACCCTGTTGTGTAACTTTAGCCACGATAGATGATCTTGGTTGATAATAAGTCTCTGTCTATCAAGAGTCACCAGTTTGTCTTTGATTAAATCTTTCCGTGGTAAAAACACCCAGTTCACGATCTCCAGATCAGCCTTTAACTCTCCATTGAGGTCCCAGTACAGTTTGAATTCAGAAATATTGCAAAACTCATTCTTCTCCAGAAAGGGATGAAACTAGAATGGGAACATGCAGGAAATTTTAGAAGTTTTAAACTCAATAACTTATTCCTTTTTGTCTGTTCTCATTTGAATCTTTCTTCAACCAGTGGTCTAACTTATAAATGTTCTTAGTTGGGAGAACTAAGAATATCTCCAAAACTGAAAAAGAAAGGTTCAGCAAAATCTGATGCAGTAAAAAAAACCTGTAATTGATGAAATTACCATATTTTTCAGAGTATAAGATGCACCTTTTTACCCCTCAAAAGAGGGTGAAAATCTAGATGTGTCTTATAGTCTGAATGTAGCCCATCCAGCCTCAGAAACAGAGGTTCCAGAGGCTGAAAAAAGCCTCTGAAACCTCCCTTTGAGAGGCTGAAAAAAAGCCTCCCAAACGGAATTTGCAGAGACTGAAGAAAAAGCAAGGTGCAGAGCTCACAACCAAGGAACCTCTTGCTAAAATTCACCTCTGAGAACAGCTGACTGGGGGTATTCCGGGAGGCTGATCCACTCCCAATCAGCTTTTTTCTTATTTTTATCCCCAAAAACTAAGGTGCCTCTTATATTCTGGTGCATCTTATAGTCCAAAAATACACTAGTCAATTTTCAATTTGTCAAGAAGAAAGTTGCCAGGCTAACTGATCTTTTCTCTGATACATCAGATTGGAAATATATGATCTTATTCTACTTTCTTGTACGGTTACATTAGGAGAATACTTATTTATTTATTTGTTTGTTTGTTTGTTTATTTATTTATCTATCACATTTATATGCCATTCATCTTTTACTATGAGGCAACTGTGAACGTCTGAAAGTACAAATTTCCAAGCAGACCATTTTATAGCTTGTAAATTTAGAGAGGATCATTTATTTATATTTATATTTATATTCATATTCATATATTTTGTCAAACATGGCTTAGAAAATTTAGAACTACGCTGCCTTCAGTATGACCTAAGCATAGCTCATAAAATCATCTGCTACAATGTCCT
>JANHFM010011199.1:0-12189 GCA_032468115.1 Grayia smithii | reverse complement strand
TTTGTAGATTAGGACGTCCAGAAAGGGGAGTTGGTTGTTAGCTTCTATTTCCATAGTAAATTGTATTTTGGGGTGTAAGCTGTTGAGATGTGTGAGGAAGTTGTCCAGTTTTTTCTTTCCATGTGGCCAAATTACGAAAGTGTCATCTACATATCTAAGCCAGAGTTTTAGATTTAGATAAATGTGAACACAAACCCAAACTCTGGCCAAACGTCGCCAAGATACTCTCAATATTACACGGGAAAAGACCCAAATACGCCAAGACTTGCATATATAAATATAAATATAAAATATACATAAACATCAGTGGTGGGTTGCTCTCTGTTCGGTCTGGTTCTGTAGAATAGGTAGTGGTGATGCTGTGACGTCACCGAACCGGTTCTAACAGTCCAGGGCCAAAGCCCCCCCACGCGCCCATACTTACCTATCCCTGCACGCAGCGTGCAGAGCGCACTTGCACGCATGTGCAGGAAGCTTTTTTTGAGCTTTTTTTGCTTTAAAAAGCTTCTGCGCATGCACAGGAGCACCTATTCGGCACGCGCAGGCGCGCCCACCACGCATTGAGCGCGTGCACCTACAGAACTGGTAGCAAAGGTAAATAGAACCCACCCCTGATACACACACATATATATATCAGAAACTGGTCTTTTGTGTCAGTCTTACAATTTAATGGTCAAAAGTCAGTTTTGCATTATGAAGAAGTTGGACATTATAGGCTCCTTAATTATACCCAATGAGATTCTCAAAAATAACAATCTGGAGAAAGCTGTTTATTTATTTGTAAAATGTTTGAAATTCCCATCAGCAAAGTAGTACCGTGGTATCTCAGTACTCATCGTTAATTGGTTCCAGGAGTGTGATGAGTACCAAAAACAATCAGTACTAAACAATTTTTTCCCGTAAGGAATAATGTAGTAAGGCAGCCAGCACTGACAAGTTCCAGCTTATGCATTGAGTACCAAACAAACTATGAGTACTGGGACAAAATTTTTGTGTCAAAATGTGTTCAGTAGCAAATTTGATGAGTTTCAAAGCAGTTGGGTACCAAAGTATTGCTGTATCTGAGCAATTCAGAGTTATAAATTTAAAATAGAATTTTAAAAAGTCTCTCTCTCTTTCTCCCTCTCCCTCTCCATCTGTGTTTGTATGTGTGTTTAAATAAAAGTAGACTATCAATCAATTTGATAAGGACCTCTTTAGCTTCTCTAAGACTTTATGGCAGAAGATGACCAACATCATCTTCAATATCTGGCATTCAATCCACCTCTGCAACCAGCATAGTCTCTTCCACTGCTGAAAATTATTTTTCTAGAACAAACAGCAAAATGCTCAAGCATCCTTCATTCATATTATGCAGATCTTAAGTAATTGACAATGAGCTGCTTTTCTGAGCTTTAGTAAAAGTTAGTAAACATCTGAAATAGTCATTGTACACAGCTCTGCTGTAGAGGTATAATTTCATTTCCAGCTTTGCAATATTCTCTGCAATGATTTTTCTATGTACAATTTTATTTTAAATGCAGCCATTCTTGTAGAAAATCTGCTCAGGAGCAGAAAAGCTGCCTTGACATCTTTCTGAAGCTTATCAGGTTATACCATGAATTCCAGAGATCCAGATGTTAAGCTTTGAGCTCATCCAGAAATTGATCTATACAGATGAAAATGGGATTTGAATATATTCTTTAAAACATGCGGAGAAGAACAGTCAATAAAATAATAACAACAAAACACGACCATGCTGTCTTTAAGGGTCCCCTTGCAGAAATTTAATAGTTCTGAAAGATATGAACAATAAATGCAATTTAGCATAATTTCTAATATTATGAATTCATAGGACCATGCTAACTCTTGTGGCTTCAGATGAGCCTCCCCAAAATGGGTGTCTTCTAAGTGGTTTTGCTGACTGAAAACTCAGCATTGCAATCCCTAATGAACATTAAAATAACAAGACTGGAGGATATAATCATCTGGAATAAATCTGTGAACAGGTGGAAGCTGGAGAAGGAGGAGAAATTGTTTAATACAGTATAAACAAAATCCTACGTTAAGTAATGTAGTTACAAACGACAGAAACATAGGTAATGGAAAAAATACCCTGAAAACTGAGAAATGTTAAGCTGTAATTCTATATCAGTCTACAGCTAGTAGTGTTTCCTTCAAAACAGATATGCATAGATTGCATTCTTAATATCTCATGGCAGATCAATGGATTTTAAATAAGTTTAATTTTGACTTATTCAGACTCATGGAACTCTAATAGTCTCTTAAAAATGGATTCTTATGTTTGTATCTACAAGAAAGTATCCGCTCTAAGTTTCTCTCAATAGAGCTCCGACAGTTCATACAGCTTATTTTTGTCAACATGCCTTTTCTACCAATGCATCAGAACCAGGCTAGATTTCAGAAAAGCTGCCAGAGTTATAGTGAACATAATGAAGATTATCTAGTTCCTTTTTTATATTATAGTGATGTCGCTGTCTGTCTCCTGCATGAACCCTTCCTCCCCCAACACACATATGCACATATTACATCAGCTTTGTTTCTCTTCTTGTGACTATGTTCCAGGTATACTAAGTGATGTGTTCCACATGTTCAGTTCATTTGTTTATTAATCTATAAAACTTGCCACAATCAGCAAACAATGAAAGAGAGTTTTTTTTCAGCTTTCCTACTGGGTTCAGTGGAACTCTGAACACTTTGAATAAAATGCCTGAGGTCTAACAACCTCAACTCAGACTAATTTTTCTTACTAAATCTTTCTTACATTAATAGAGAGAGAAAGCACAGTTCTAATTATAATGCCTAAAGATGTTTCCCCTTGCTTAGTAGATCCAACGTTGCTATTTCAGTATCAGGGATCTGGGAATTTTAGTCCACCTCATATGAAATATAATTCAAGGCCATTCTTCTGATACATCAGAATCATTTTCTGTATTTTAGGGGTTTCTCTCTTTCTGTTTTTTTTTTTCCTTTACAAAATAAACAATCATTAAAACAGGTTGAAAGTGCACTTTAGACCCTGAAATCTTCCCATGCTATTCTTTAATATTTCATCATTAAATAGCAAAATAACCTGATATGATCCTAATTTAGTGCCAATTACAATGCATTGATCAAAGTGACCTTTTCATACCGGAGCACAAAAATCAATCCTACCGTACAACAAATGTCAGGGGGATGAGAGCAACATATAATCTGTGACAATCAAAACATTACTTACAAATGAAATCACCAATGACCTGCATGCCAAGGCAATTTCTGCATAATGTGCTCTGTTTGGGTTTGTGGCTTTTGTTGAGTACCTTCCCCCCCCCCTCCTTTTTGTTTGATGCCTGATGCTGTTTTGTGGTGGTGTTGCTTCAGGAGCAAAGGATGAATATGATTCTCCAGAAGGATTAAAAAAAAATGTAAGAAAAACAAATGTATTATTTAGGGCTGGTTTGGAGATTGGTAATTCCACCCCCCCAAGGAGAAATAGCACAACAATGCCTATAGATGCAACTTCAGAGGAAGGATGGCATTTGTCTTGCAGCTTCTTTAGGTGTAGGCATGCCTTTCAGTGATTTGTGTAGGAGTAACATGTTGGTTTCCCCTTCACATTTATCAGAGCAGCTGTTTTCACTGACTTTCTACACACAGTAATGTTAAAAATTAAGGAAGGGGGAACCTATTGATTTTACTTTCTTTCTTTTGATTTCTCATATTACAATCTTGGGTGATTCTCTCCTTTTCTTTTTCTTTTCACTTCAGCTTTTTACTATTTTTGTTTAAGAAAGACCATATAAAACTTTTTGACCCTTTTCATAATGTGTGCACATTTCACATGCGATTTTGCTCATTGCAAGCCTTATTTGTGAGCTGGTTCTCTGTTATGTTTCATTTTTTGGTGTTATTGTCACATATGTAAATACAGATGCACTCATACACATGCCTTTTCCCTTAATATACACGTTTTTGTATGGTTTAACTGCTTCTTGATCTGTTGATTGAGCCAGGAAGTGTAAAGTGTATATATTATAGTTAGGCAAACCTCTTATTCTTAGGTAAAATGTGACATTTAGAGCACAGCCAAAAATTTCAGAAAATATTTTCAGCAATTCAGGACATACATCAAACTTTCCCACAATATAGCCATCTGCTTGCAAAAATAGCTACCAATTTATTATAATTGTATGTCAGATTTCTAAGCAGTCATAAATAACAATAATTTTCTGAGCAGTGTACATTTCTGTAACCCAGTCTTATGATCCTCACTTGTTTTTGTTCCTCTATGGACTTTACTTTGCTTGATGATGTCATCATCTAGCTTAATCTGGTTAGCGGTTCATGATGGTGACAGCAGCTTATTGTTTTGTAACCCATGACAGTGATGAATGTAATGTTCACTAATCTAAAAGGAGAAAAAAATGTTTTTTGTCAATAAAACATCATCAAAGATATCAATATTTTCATTTAAACATAATGAATTTATAGACCCAAGTGTTAAAGAGCTTTAAGAATCAAAACACAATATTAAAAATCTACTTTCTCCTTTGTAACCAAAGATGGAGAATATTTAGTAGAACATAGTACAAAGTCATTTATCTAGCCTATTTACCCTAGTTATATGCTATAAAGAAATATATTCCTTGACTCTGTCTTTAATTTGTTTTTCTTCGATTTCCATTAAATTTCAGCAAACATTTTAATTGCTGCCATAAAATGAAAAGGCACTGCACCAAAAATTAAAGAAGACACCATCTTGGTAAATTAATATCAAAAGTTAAGTTTGGCTTTAACAAATAATGATGCACTATCATAATTTTAGTACTGTCATAATTATAATAAGATCCTTTATTGATGTAATTCAATCATGATAAATAACCTTACAGAGGAATCACTTGAAAACTTTAGAAGTGAAAATAAACACAAAGAATATAATTTATCTTTATTATGTCTTGGAAGATGTTATCTGGATTTCCTGAAATTAGATTAATTGTACTAGCATGCATACTCAGTAGGTTTTTCTAGTATATATTTATGTTTTTGAATTTTGGAAAAATCTTGAACAAATTTTGCTAAGAGTTTGGAAGCATACAATAGGTTAAAGTACAGTCCTTAAAGTGACCTTACAGAAATCTTGGCAAATTGGGGGGTGGGGGATTTGAGCATAGGCTAATTGCTAGTCAGAGAAAAGTCACTTTAGTCAAACGGCACCCCTTTTAAGGACAGGACAGAGTCAATGTCTGGTTTGAAGATTGTCACCAAAAGAACCTACCTGAAAAAAATCAAGGTAGCCTCTAGCCACTTTCAGACAGATGGCACCTCTATTGCTGAGTGGAGAGGAGGGAGTAATACCATATTAGTGACTGCGTTGATATCTTTGTAAATTTTCCACCGCATACACCAGAAAATTGGTTGAGAATTCCAGGTGGGATTAAAAGGGCTAAACTGGAAAGTGTTGATTCTCATAACAAGCTAAAAGAACAAGCAATTGTTCCATTGCTTTTCATTGGCTGGTACTTCTTGCCAGAGCACCCCACCCTCAACACTTTTAAGCATCCTAGGTTGGGCTACTGAAAGACCCTGCTGTTGGCATTGCTGCATCAGCCAATGTTATTTTTTTTTCTGCTTTGAACCAACAGTTCAACAGAACCAACATGTAAAAGCAAAATTCATATATGTCAGTTTTTGTACTAGATGAGATGACTATATGTCAGACAAAGATCAGAATCCTTTGTTTCTGAAAGAAAGTAGCCAAACATGCTAATATTCAGAAAGGCCAGCTTTCATAAGAGATCCCAACATTTCTACCTGTCCTATTTGATTAGGCATAAGAAGTATACTCTGGGTACCAACACCTAAGGAGGTTAGCCGCTAGGCCCCAGAAAAAGTCTTTACCACAATGGCATCCTGTTTCTGGAACATCATAACTCTGGAGATAAGATTGACCCAAAACCTTGTTGGCCTTTCATAAAGCCTTGAAGACCTGGTCTATGCTTCAGCCTTAGAGCCTGCCTCATTGCAGTGGTAGCCATTATTATTTTTCCCAGCTGCTGTGTTGTAAATGTATGTTTGTTAAAAATATTGTAAACTGTCCATGTATTTGAGATGAGTGGCTATATAAATTAATTAAATACAGTAAGTAAATAAATAAATAAATAAATAAATAAATAAATAAGTAAGTAAGTAACTACCAGCTTTTGCTGAAGGCTTTACCCTTAAAAATTATCTCCTCAAATAATCATTTCAATTTCTCTTTGGTCTACCCAACTTTTGATAATATGAGATGGGAAGCTTGCTAGGATCAAGCCTAGTTTTCTGTCTGAACAGTGTAAGAAGAGTATCTGTATCCCTGACAAATCTATTAACAAATGTGATTTATGACTGACACTCTGTATGTAGGCTTAGCAAAGAGCTAAATAATATTCAAATGGTGGTTATGAACCAAATCCAATTCATTTCACGCTGATGCAGAATTAGTTCCAGACTAATACAAAGAAGCACTATGGGCCAACTGTTAAGGTGACACCCTCTTTTAAACATGTCTATCCAATGCAATTTGCAGCTTAACGGCTCCTCTATAAATGATGTGATTAAATTTTATATATTGCTGTATATTTGATATATTTATCCAAATCCAGCTGTTGCTCTGTATACTGTTTCAGATGTTTAGAAGTGAATCCATTATTTGGAATGGATGCTTTTCCAAAGGAGCTTTTGAGACAACTTTGAAAAAGAAAACACAACTTTTTTGTATATCTGGAGGGCTACTATATCCTTGTTAACCATGCTCCACTCAGTAGCATGAGATCCTGTCTTTTGTTCCTTTTAGATAGCTCCAGCATTGTCTATTCAATCAACTATAGTACAATAATTTCTTCAAAATAATGTTCTGCATGGCTAAGACACTTGTGAGAACCTAATAGGGACCAGGAAGTTTTTGTGTTTTGTTTTAAATAAGCATTATAATTTTGAGAAAACAGAAATTGTCATCAGCATTGGTTAGATGGGGAAGCACGTCCTTTCAGGTATGCCTATGTAAAGACATGGATTAATCAAAGCCAACATGGTTGATTTGTGATTTTTTTTTTTAAACATTCTGGTAAGGATTGAACAAACTCATTTATTTCTCTCAGACATCCTCTTTCCACAAAAAGAGCATGTTTTTGAGTTAGTAAATGAACTGATTTTAATGTTTCTTCTCAACCTAGTCTAGCTTAAAGATTGTTGCAAGGATAAATGGAGAAGCTGGTAAGGCACCACGTTCTCCTTGGAGGAAAAATAGATCACAAGATGAAATAAATGAATCTGGTTGCAGATTGGCCTATTTCAATCCATAATCTCAGACTCTTGAGATAAAACATTCATAGAACTCTGTGTAAAATTTATTAACCGGGATGTTCTCTGAAACTAATTGATTTAGGCTTGCAGTTGGCAGCATGCCAGCTCATAGTACAATTATTATTGCCTTTCCACCTCCCCACAAGTAGTTGTTATGATCTTTGTTCTCAGATCTATTAGTTCATGTATTAGAACAGATTCAAAATGTCAAGGGCAATAATTTATAGATGTACTCTTTCCTCTCATTGAGTCACAAGTATTGTTCAAAATAACAGGAAATTACATGCCATTGCTTCTGAAATTTTATAAAGTGGTAATTCTTGTAATATTGAGAGGTCAAGTCAAATATGGTTATCTAACAGTCAGCAGAATCAGCAATTGGAGAGCCAGTTTGGTCTAGTGGCTAAGGTACCAAATTAGAAAGCAGGAGACTAGAAGTTCTAGTCCTGCCTTAGCCATGAAAGCCAGCTGAGTGATCTCAGGCCAGTCATTCTCTCTCAGATCAACTCATCTCACAGGATTGTTGTTATGAGGGCAATAGGAGAAGAAGGTGTGTTGGATATTTGTCACCTTGATGTCAATGGAGATTCTCAATCATCCAGGTCGTGGTTGTCCCAAGGGTGCTTTTCAAAAGGCAACAGGACTGTCTTATTATTTTTTTTTCCCTGAAAGAAGCTTCTTGGATGAGAAGCAATATGTTTTCAAGGAAAAAAGAAAGAAAACCCAGTTGCCTTTTGAAAAACACCTTTGGTTTTTGCCACTTTATTTGTAAAAATAACAAAAGCAGGGTACAACTAACTGAATACATAACTCAGGAAAAACCAGATATCTGTTAAGATTACAGAAGTCTGAAGCATGGCTGGCTCAGGAATTCTGGAAGTTGAAGTCCACAGGTCATAAAGGGGCCATAGTTGCCCACCCTCGTACCTTCAAAATAGCTTCTAGTCTGAGTCCTTAACAACTTGCATTCCTGAAGATGAACAAAATAGGGGAGAGGGATCTGTAATGTTTGAATTCCCCAAATTTATTTTTCCATTATTGAGCCCTTGACGTTATCAATTTTTAACAATTTTTACCTCATGAATGCTAAATGAGTTCTTGTTGAATTATAATTGCATAAAAGAGGATATTTTCATCAGAACAAATGAGGCCTGATTATTTCCTTTAATCTCATAGAATGTGCATTTAAAAATGAAGTGTATTTTTTTTAATGTTTTATTTTACATTTTTTCTTTATCACACGAGTGCTTAATATGCAGTGTATTGTCTGAATCAAGTTACTTATACATATCACTACTAATAACAATATTTACTCATAAATAGTAGTATTCTTCCAACTTCTAATTTCTACCTTTGTTGTCTAACCATTTGTAAAACAAATCTCATGTTAAAAATATTCTGTATCCTCTTTCCCCTTTATCTTTAATGTTAACCTATCCATTTCCGCACAGTCTAATATTTTTTCAATTATATTTTCATCTGTTGGAATTGCCTCATTTTTCCAATATTGTGCAAATACAGTAAAAATAGACTGTATTGCATAGTATTCCCAGGTCTCCATCCACCATGTTGCTGTTAATCAATGTCATTCCTTGTTTTGCATCCAGATTTGGGAGTTCTTCAGAGAATGGGCAAGGAATTAAAATGTAGTGAGGGAACTATCCAACCTTGTAGTCACACCAGTGGTGAAATTCAATTTTTTTTTACCAGTTCTGTGGACGTGGCTTGGGCGAGGCTTGGTGGGCAAGGCTTGGTAGGCGTGGCAGGGGAAGGATATTGCAAAATCTTCATTCCCGCCCCACTCCTGGGAGAAGGATATTGCAAATCTCCATTCCCACTCCACTCTGGGACCAGCCAAAGGTGTTATTTGCCAGTTCTCCTAACTACTCAAAATTTCTGCTACCGGTTCTCTAAACTACTCAAAATTTCTGCTACTGGTTCTCTAGAACCTGCCAGAACCTGCTGGATTTTACCCCTGAGTCACACCTTTTCAATAAGATGAACAGGAAGAAAATATTTGTTGTTTTTTGCGATGCTCTAAAATTTCTGGAGCACCAGTAAGGTCATGATTCAAGACAAACTTCAGTTCCTTATTCCTCATTTTAAGCAGACTCAGCAATATACATGCTGCCTGATTGACAATGAGTCTTCTAACCTTTCTTCAGACTCCTTATAGTCTGCTGTTCCTAGGAGTGATGAGAAAAATTTGGGGTGAGATCAGTCAAGGACAGAATGATATAAAAATGCACCAACTCCCATGCAGTGCAGTTTTTAGAATAATAGTCTTAGTACATTATTATGATCTAATGATTTATTCCCATAATATTAGTATAAGAAAGAAAATTCTTTTTGAAGGATGTTTGCTCCATTTTGGTGCTTTTCCTGACAGGAAAAAAGAGGAATACTACAGGTTTCAAGCTAGATGAGCAGTTGCCAACTCTCCTAGTCCCAAACATTGGTACAGATGCTGACCTTCAGAGTCAGAAGACTAAGAGGAATTGCATCTAGTCCTGGTTCACTGGATTTATTAACTGTAGTTTACAGGAAGGAAGGAGAACAATTTTAAAGGTTATTTCTATCCTTCCACAAAGTGATCCATGATGGTAGAGGTGATGGTGTGGATCAAGATATGCCTAAAAATATTTATCAAGTTATCCTTGATAAATAAAACAAAACCTTTAACAAATATCTTTAAGTTTGTCAAAAATTTCTGGCAAATCACACTGCATCTTAAGAAATCTCAGTGGATCATTTCCAGTGCTGTCCATTTGTCCTCAGCTCCCAGTAAATAAATAACAATAAATACATAAATACATAAATTCAAATAAATAAATAAATAAATAAATACTGACAGAGCTTACCTTAAAAGCAATTTACACGGCAAATTTCTGCACCACAAAGTATGTGAAAAACCCAAGATTTCTAATAACATCAAATAATTGAACTCAATTTATATTTGCATCCTGACAATTTATGGAAATCGCTACTGAATTTTTATGCAATTCTAGAAGAGCAGAGGGATATGAAAAATGAAAAAAAAAAAAAACTACCAGAAAGATTTCAAAAAGAAAAGTGTACAAATTATGTTAATTTTATATATTTAGTGAAGATTAATCATTTTTCTGTACTACATTTTCACATTTAAAATTGATGTTTACATTCAAGATTTAATGTGTTCATATTATTGCAGTCTACTGTTGTTATAAATAATCTTGGGCAGAATTTGAACTCTAAATAATTCAGTATGTTTTTTTTTTTTAAAGTCAAACAAATGAATATTCATTTTACTATGTACTAGTAGTTATTAAAGGCTTATTCCTATTAAAGTCTGAGACATCTGGGAAAATCTGGATGTTGTCCTATCAATATTATTTTAATTCTTTATGCCTTAAGTGCATTTAAAATTTAATCTGCAGATTATATGGAAAAACTTCATTTGTTCTGGCTATACATCATATCTTACTAAAGGAAACCAAATTTTCTAAGATCACAGATTGGAAAATTATTAACTTAATTCTTTACAAATTGCATGAAAGATAATATCTGATAATCCATTAAGGGCATCTTAATCAATGTCTTTTACCTAAACACACTGATAAGAGTCCAAGCACTGTTGATTAAAAGAGTGCAGTGTAATGGTTTATAAAAATGTCAAAGCACTTGAAATTAATACTGTGCTAATGCATCAAGCAATTTAGTTTGGAGAAAGTCACTGTGTGCCAAGGATTTAGAATTAAAAACAATTGGATTGTATGCAACTTGCCAAAAGAGAATAAAATAGAGTTGATATTCTATACATGCAGCAAATCTAGATTTGGGTTTATATATGCAGCATAGGAAACTTAAGTTCTTTCTGGCTTTAAAAAAAATCAACCCACTTGAGTTCAGTGCACCTCCCTGAGCCCAAGTAATTTATATCCATAAACCAGCAAAGTTAGTGTATTTGGGTTTAAAATTGAACAGGTCTTTGCAATGGTGTTCTGGATTACTGGTAAATGCTCTACATTTTATTTGCAGGGCAGTACTGTGCTGAACTGAAGAAGAATAATTATATCAAACTGAATTGGAAAGATTCTTATAGGAACTGTGTTAGAAATAAAGAAGTTTCACCCAGATGAAGGAAAATTGAGAAAATATGAGGAAAATAAAATTTTAGAGGAATATTGCCTCGTTCTAGCTTAAATGGGTTACACCGGAAATAAGAAATCATAGTTTGTAGATTGTTTTTTCTCTCCTTTTTCCTTCAGTTGATTTTATCTAGAAAATCTGTAGATTGACTAGACTAAGAACATCACCATCCACAAGAAACTTCAGGCATATCTCATTTTACTGTGCTTCAATTTATTGTACTTCACAGATACTGTGCTTTTTTTTTTTACAAGACTCTCTATCAACAAAAAGATTATGATTCAGTGAAAGGGTAGATGTCAATTAGCATATTTTAGCAATGAAGTGTTTTCAACCAAGGTGTGTACGTGAGGTTTATTTGGACAGAATGCTATTGCACTTAACACACCACAGTGTAGTGTAAACATAACTTTTATATGCACTGGGAAACCAACAGAATTCATGTCACTTGTTTTATTATGATATTCACAATGAGAGATAACCCTGTTTCCCTGAAAATAAGACCTATCCCAAAAATAAGCTCCAGCATGTTTTTGTGTTTGTGCCTAATATAAACCCTACCCCCAAAATAAGACCTACTTAAGAGCGTACACAGCTGGCTGTCCACCCATTCCATCTGGTTGCTCGCTAGGCAGGTGGCATTGGGGCTGCCCCATGCACCCTGCACAGGGGTGAAATCTAAATTTTGTTACTACCGGTTCTGTGGGCGTGGCTTGGTGGGCGTGGCAGGGGAAGGAT
>JANHFM010011125.1:0-12195 GCA_032468115.1 Grayia smithii | reverse complement strand
AACAATCTGGGTCCTCAGTTTACCTACCTCGAAAGGATGGAAGGCTGAGTGAACCTTGAGCCTGGTGAGATTCGAACCTGCACTAATTACAGGCAGCGGGAACTAAGTGGAAACACTTAGCTAGTGCACTAATTAAGTGCACCACCGAGGGTCTTTTTGACAGCTTTTTGACAGCTGCAACACACTGCTGGGTCATATTTAAGTGTCTGTCCACTAGGACTGCATGATCCCTCTTACAATTACTACTACTGAGCCAGGAACCACCTATACTATATCTGTGCATTTGGTTTTTCTTGTCTAAATGTAGAACCTTACTTTACGTTATATTTCATTTTGTTATATAGGGCCCAGTGGTCAAGTCTATCTTAAGCTATTCTTGCCAGTTCAGTGTCATCTGGAAGTTTGATCTAAATCATTGATGAAAATATTGAAGAATACTGGGCCTATCCCACTGCACAGTTCCCTCTATGCAGTTCCATTGAGGACTACAGATTCATTTGTGACTCTCACTGGTTTGATATCTACAGGAGCATTAACAGTCCTTTGGTTCTACCATTCCCAAGATATAAACAGTTATGCAGTCAGGCTTATCCTACTATATATATTTTCTCCCTCTATCTCCATGCTCACTACAACATAATTACAACATTAACAGCTTCTTATTAAGGCAAGAAGAACTGATATATTATACTGTAGGAATCTACCCCAACATGCCAGCCCTTCCTTGATAGGGAACATAGCTTTGCTTGCCATTCTTTAAAAGAACTATTGTCTGCTTGCCATTGTATAAAAGAACAGTCTCCTCTAAGCAATATAATCATCCTGTCTTTTAGACAATAAGTGACAGAAGATGAATGAACATTCTCTCAGGAAATGGGTTCCCTGAATCTGTATTAGCAGTAGAGAGAGGTATGTGACCTCAACCCTTTTTACATTAAGCTTAAACTCCACTGCAAATATTCTTTCTAAGAGCAACTGTCAGCCATTTTTAAAAAATCACTTCTGGTTTAACAGCCAGTCAAGGAAGGGCTATTTGAAAGGAAAAAACAATAGAGAGGAAGAAAGTTAAAGTTAAGTTTTGTTTTCTAGTACTATATCCACACCCATACTGTTTTCTATTACATGGACAACATGAATGTAGTTCAACAGCTGTGGCATAAATACTACTCACAATCACTGCTTGAGTCAATGTCATTGGTTGTCCAGACAGGCTATCTTTCAGGAAAACATCATAAAATATCATTAGTCTCATAAGTTAAAAAGCATCTCAGAGGAAGCATTAGAAAGCCGCTTCCAAACTGGTGCCAAAAAAGCTGTGTCCATTCCAACTGCCAAGTTTTGTTCAGAGACATATTGTAGTTAATGCTCATGCAAACTGATCATTGACCCTGCTTTGCAATACCTGCTGGGGGAAAAAACCAAAGCAAAAATATCTTCCCGACTTCCATCAAATTCTAAAAAGCAAGACAAAATAGTGGTGGCTTCTACCTTTCTTGATCATCCTCCCTACCTGTAGGTGGGACCACAATATTACACACTGGAGAAAACTTAGAAAGCTGGGGTAATGCAAAATAGATAAGTCAAACAAGGGGCATGCACTTCCTTTTTGCTTATCTGTAAGCCTCTTTTGGCTGTCGTAAGATTGGGCCTAAGATTGGGCCTAAGTAACCATCCAGAAAATTTAGTGAGAAAATGATGACTAAGAAGCAGCTCTATTTCATTCATTCCCTTTGAATTCAAACTAGTTCCTTGCATTTTCATTTCCAAAAAGACATTTTCCAAAAAGACTGGAGTTTAAAAAGGAGGCAGAGGATGAGCAATCAAAAGGATAAGTTACTAAAAACTATCCAATCCTTCTACTGAATAGTTTTGAGGAGAAAGCAGTTGTTCCTGCCCAAAATCTTCCCTAATTTCTCTGCCTCAACGTACAGGTTCTGCTTGCTTCTTGGAGCAAATAAAGTATGCAAATAGACAAAAGTTCTCTTTTCTTCAACATCTGGATTCTCACCTGATATTGTAGGTTGAACTGCTAGGACAAAGGAGTTAAGGAGAGTTGAGGACTTGAGCAACAACTGAAGTGGTTAAGGGAGGAGGAGCTACTTTGGTTCCTTCTCTTCTGAATTCCATCTCCTGGTAACCCAAAACTGGGATGTTTGTCTATTGAATTCGACCTTTATCTGCTACAGAGGCAGGATAGATAAAAGATTATTGCCTTCACACTTTGCAACTTCCTCCTTTTCTCTTTGATAATGCAGCACAAGAGGGTGGCATGGTAAAAGAAGACAATATCCTGCTCTCTGACCCTCTCCAATTAGGTTGTGTAAAGGTTATACTACAGGTAAATGTCCCTATAGGCCAACTTTATTATTTTTATAAACAACTCAAAATGTCAATAATTCTTCCTCCTCCTATCTTCCCCACAACAACCTGTGAGGTAAGTTGCGTTGAGACTGTGTGACTGGCACAAGGTCACTCTGCTGGCTTTCATAGCTAAAACAGGATTAGAATTCACAATCTCTTGGTTATGTGTGACTGGGTGGTGCATGATGCTTGAAAAGCACAAAAAAGTTTGAAATAACCTCTACCTTTTCCTTACATTATTAGTTATTGCGTTCCCCAATATACCATGATCCTGTGATAAAACTGTAAGGAATATATACACAGAGAGAGAAAGAATACATAGTATGCACACACATTTTCAACTCTTGACAGGGCAATAAATATGGTATCCATAAATATCTTCTTTGATGTCTGTGTCACAGAATATAAAGATTAGAAGGAATATTGAAGATCATCTAGACCAATTCCTTGTCCATCCATCCAGTGTTTGAACATCTTCAGGGAGGCAGTCTGTCCATTGTTGAAAAACTCTTACCATTAAGACATTTTTCCTGATCACCATTTTTCCTGTCACCATTTACTTTCTTGCTCATCTTAACCTACTGATGATCCTATCTTATAGAAGAACCAATTCAATCTTGCCCCATGTTCTGCATGATGGCCCCTTTCAGCTATTTAAAAACAATTATTATTCATTACTACAATCTTCTCATCTCCAGGCTAAACACAACCAATGTAGAAGTATCAGCTGGAAAGTTTTTAAGAGTCATACAGCTTTCCCAGAAACTTTTCCACTGGAGGCAATTTCAAAGGCATATGATGCACACTTTCTGCTTGCTATGCCTTGTGGTTTTTTTATATAACTACAAAATAGGTAAGTGGGAAACAGAACCAGCAGCTTACAGGGCAGCTTACAGGGCAGCTGTAACCATTATTAGAAAAGAATGAAGCTTTACCTACAAGTTTGCACAACAGCCCAGTAGAAAAGTAAAAGTAAGAAGTTGGGTTGATGGAATGGTTCAGGTGTTGCAGTAGAAACTGGGAAAATGTGAGTTCTAGCCCAATCTCAAAGCTGAAAGTTGGCTAGGGGACTTTAGGGAAATGGTGTTTTTTTTCAGCCCAACCCACTTCAGATTTACTGTTGTAATGAAAATAGGAAGCAGTATTTATGATTACAGCATGTTGCCTTAAACTGTACAAATTAAGATGAGATATAAATCTAATGAGCAGTTTGGGCTAGTAGTTGGCAGGTTATAAGCCAGATCATGAGTTGTAGTCCTGCCTTTGGCATAAAGCCAGTTAGATGACTTTGGGCCAATCACTTTCGCTCGGCCCTAGGAAGGATACAATGGCAAACCATTTCTGAAAAACCTTCCCCAAAGGACAGCAGAGCTTATCCGGGCAGCCACCAGATGTCAAAACTGACTTAAACGGCATAAAAATAAGTGTAATAATACATTAAAAAAAAACTGGGGAAAGAAAAATGGTAGAGAATCAACCTTTTGATTTTTTGTGTCTGGTTATGTCCATCATGATGACCATTTTGTTAGATCACCCAAGACTTCCTTACCCAATTCCAAAGGTTTCCTTCTTTGTTGTATTAAGCATACTACAATCTACCTGGTGTCTGATAGAACTATAAGCACCGCAAGACTTGAATGCATTTGACTAAAATATAACTAGACCATTTCATATACTACCTTTGCCTAATAACAGATTAAGAGCAGTTTTATCAAGAATTAGAAAAGACAAGTGAAATATCAGGGTCACAGATAAACTGGGGAAAACATAAATAAGTCCTCCACTAATTATGTTGATCCTTGAATAAGCAGGGCAAATATCAGCCAATCTATTTACTCAAAAATACATCAGTCCCACGCGTAATTCTTACTAATATATCCAACAGAGCCAGGTATGAGAATCTTTTAAGGATTCTAACCCCTCTGATTGCATTTGAACATGATTACTATTTCGTCTAATAACATTCCCGTGTTTACGACGGTTCTTCGTCTCCCGACCTCGACATTGCCACATTGTCGGTTTCTGCTCAGCGAAACCCTGGCACACCATCCCTCTCCCGAGACTAGTTCATTAAAAGCACGCCGCCCGACAGATGGAAGAATAGCTTGCAAGGGCACGCATTTTAGATCGCCTACGGTTCTCAGAAACAGAAATCGGTATTCCTTAGATCGTCAAACACGCGGGAAACATCCAAGCGCCGAGGATTATTCTCGGTTCCGTAAAAGTCACAATGTCACCACTCAGGCAACTGGGGTTTTTTTTTTCCCCACCCGGTCAAAATATGCTACGCAAATACATTAACATGTCGCAATTCCTCCTGGTACAAAAAGCCCTCTTTCGCCTCCCTTTGCAATGTAAGATCGCCCGTTCAATTTTACGAACTTCCAGCAAGTTAGCAAGACGGAGCAGTCTGATTTTGCAGCCGGGGTGGAGAAAAGAGCGCCTTTTCTTTTCTAAGCAACAAGCAAACGGCTTGTCTATCCCAGTAGCTAAGACGGTAACTCGTTCCTATCCCATTGTAACCTAGACCTAGAAGCTCTTCCACTCTCCCAATCATTCTCGCTATAATGAAGCATGCTAAGCATATGGCTTACAAATGTGGTCGGTGCGCGTTTAGGTGCCCCGGGGATGGCGCATCTCACGATCCAACTAGATCGGATTCTCCTTTGGATTCTCCTTCGCCCACTCACTCGTTCCTCTTTTCGGCTCGGCTGGGCTGACTTTTCATTCGCAACCGGAGCCGAGTGGGCGGAGTTGTGGAGTCAGATGGTCCAAGGGTTTAAGGAGGCGCTCAAAGTTGAACTTCGCTTTGCCAACGTCAGTCACGCATGGAATGACGGCCGGCGGTGGGTGAAATGCACGTGGAAAGGGTCAGGGAAGGATCGGTGGAGACAGTAGCAAGGAAAAAAGCCGACCAGCCCAGCCGCACGTATATTCGCTCTGAAGTTTCTGTTTTCCCCCTTCTGTAGTCAGTGGGATTAACTTCTACGTGAGCATTTGAAGGTACAACCTGTTGGTGCAGTAAAAACATGGAGTAGCGTTTCAGGAGGGAAAAAAGTCCTGGGAAAAACGCCCCAGTCAGTGGTTGGTCTCACTTATCCTCATGTTTCGTTTCCGCGTCGCGAAACCGACGGCTGAGGCTGTGTATAGGGTCACGTAAAACCAGGTGGACCAGATCTTGGATTACATTTTCTTATTCCTTTTCCACGCTGGTTGAATACACCTGCGAATACGCCTATTTGGGGAAGAAGACGAAGGAAAACCAAAACCACTATATTAGACAGGATTCAACTAAATAGAGTGAAAAATGGATTTTTGGACCAGAAAAGAAAGCTATACGTTAAAGAATAGACATTTTTTAAAATTAAAATTTTAAAATTAAAATTTTAGCTATTAAAAAAAATTAGAATATTACAGTTTGTAGCTGCTCTTCACTTAAGAGCAAAGTGATCTATCCTCTGATATCTAGTTTAAATAGAAGTGAGATCTTCCTAGTTCGGTGTATTTTTTTAATCTTTTACTATAAATGCAGGAACACCTCTTAACATATTCACTGATATCTGGGCTAACCCTCTGCACTGAAGATAAACTATATTCTGGACATTGTCTTGAAAAATGTTACTTAATGAGTATTCTTTCTGTAGTCTGCTCGTGGTCAGGAGCATTACTCTCCCAATGGCTCCTGCTGAATTCATTTCCCATAAAGGTAGCAGGAGGAAATTGGTAGGAATTATGTAATTATAAACATTTTTGCAGCTAGAATTGGCAGCAGCTGCACTTGTTTGAGGAGCTGCCTATTTCCCACGGTTCTGCCTGGCTGGTACATGCCAGTAAAATTGGCACATTCTGGGTCTCTTCGGTTGTCATTTATCAGGGCCCAGGAAGTAAGCCTTCCCTGTTGTGGTGCCTGCTCTTTGGAATGAGATCACCCAGAAATCCATGTGCCCCCTCCCCTCACCCTGTTGGCATTGGCATAAAGCCTTGAATGCTTGTTTGTTGAGATGGATGGATTCCCTGCTTGGATATGCCTTTTTTTATCTCTATATAGTGACTGAATCCCATCTTGTTTTGAATTGGATTGGATTACTTTATGATAATATATTGTGAGCTGCCCTGAGTCAGTTGGAAACTAAATTGAATTAAATTAACACTATGAATGAAATCTTTATAAGAAAATGATGTCACCTAGTTTTATGAAATAGTTGGATTGGTAAAAACCTGTTTCTATATTAGTCCTTTACTCTTAGAAGAATAAGGCCTCTGACACATATCCTACACTGAGCATATGCACCAAGACAAATTCCTTGTGTGTCCAATCACACTTGGCCAATAAAGAATTCTATTCTATTCTATCCAAGACAGACCTCAAAGTATATGAATGATAACTAGTACCCCCAGACTGGAATTTCAAAGATCAGATTTATATCTCATCTGTTAAAACTTGAAATTTCAGTTAACTTGCATTTTTGTTAGAACATGAGCAACTACCATGTCATTATGCTAAACCATTGAAGGAAGAATAACTATCAACAGTTTGAACAAGGCAGAGGTCCCCCTATACACTCCCTCTCTCCCTCCCTCCCTCTCTCCCTCTCTCTCTCTCTTCTACTGCTAGAAAAAACAGGATGTGGCATAAACTGGCTAGCAAGCGGATAGAAGCAAGGACAAGTGATAAGGAAGCAGACTGAATTATATCAGCCTCTGTGGAACATTCCACAGCCTTTGAAAAACTTTCATTTTTTAGAACTCCTATAGATTGCAAGCTTGTTGCCTGATTCTGTGCGTATAAAAAGAGGTAGACCTGCTGCTTACTCCACCCTTCCGCCCTGCCCTGCCCTGATATTCAATAAAGATCTGATTCAAAAGATGGAATCCAGAGAATGACTGGCCTCAACTGTCCCACAAAGCTTCCAGAGTTGAAAGGGAACTAAAACCTGGTCTCTTTACTCTAGTTTAATCTTAATCCATATACCATGCATGTTGTATAACCTGAGCTGTTCTAGTTTTTGAAATCAACTACTGTCAAGCAAACCATTGCACAGTATTTGTCATATAGACAGTCTATCAACTATGATCTATTCTTTTTTATTCTTTATTTGAGCTATGTTAAGTCATCAGCAGAAAAAAAGGATAGGAATCCTATCAAGATGTCTAAACAACATGGGCCAATTTTATTTCTCTATTTCTCTCTCTCTCTAATGTATATTTTACTAAATACCTTTTTAAAAAAAAAGAAAACTAATATAAAGTAAGAAAAAAGTCAAGGAGAAAGCTAAAAGTGCAAGAAAGGGGAAGGAAGTAAAAAAAATATAGAAAAGAAAGAAATAACATACAAAGTAGTAGTTTCTAATCTTTACAGTAGTTATAAGTACAATTATAAATTTAACTCTTACTGTATTCTGTCTAATCAAAATGCTAAAAAGTTTTTTGTCTTCTGTTTCACACAAAAAAGTCTTCAAGTGTTTCTTGTCACTAGTAAACATGGATATTGTCTTCTTTTCTGATCAAGGAACTCAATTTAGCCATCAGCAAATTCTGTCATCTTTACCAATCATTCCTCCATTGTGTAATCTTTCCATATTTGTGCAAAGAAAAATCTCACTGCAGTTATCACGTATAAGATTTTGAAAGTTACAAATTTTGGAGAAATTTTATAAAATGGATAAACTCAATTATGAGTTATGAGCACATATAATTGTGAATGGAGATCTAACCAAATTATGTAAAATATAAAAAGGAGTAGGACAAGACTGCCTATTGACCCCAACTTCTGCTTATTTTGGTTCTTGAATACTGAGTGGAGATATACAAGAGGATGAGAGGATTGTACGAGTAAAGATTTTTTTTAAATGACTTATAAGCATTTTTGTGGATGACCTGATGTTAGTTTTGGAAGATCCTTTTCAAATTCACAGGAAGTGAAACATTAATGGATAAATTAAAAGAATTTGGTGCATTAGCAAGTTTAAGGTTAAAGCCAGAAGATGAGGCTGTTAGTAAAAATACAAGAATTGGCAAACAAAATAATACAATTATTAAAAATATTTAAAGTAGATAAAATAATGTATGCTTTTAAATACTGCAAGACAGGATTTGAAACATGTACAAATGATGGATATATAATTGCTAAAAATATACATTTTTATTGAAATATAAAACAAGTGAAAAAACCTTTAATAAAACATGCTAAAAATGTGGTTACGATACAGAAATGAAATAATGGGAAATATATGGTGGAAAAGACTGAAATTTATGTTACAACTTTAAACAGAATTGCTATAAAATAATTAAAATGTATATATCAGAGAAATTGTACAGAATGTACAAAGGTACTTCCAGTTTACGTTGGAAATGTAAACAACATGAAGGATCATTTTATTATTTTTGGTGGAAATGTAAAAAAGCAAGACCTCGTCATGGGAGCTATATTGATTGCCAATTTGCATCCAAGTGCAATGCAAGGTACTGGTTATCACCTTTAAAGCCCTTCATGGCTTGGGACCAGGTTATCTGAGGGACTGTCTCTTGCCAGTCTCATCCACCCAACCCACTAGAGGGGGAAGGCAAGGAATATTTCAGCCCTGTCCTCTAAGGACATATATTTTGCGGGACCCAGAAGAAGAGCCTTCTCCATGGTGGCCCCCACCATGACACTCTTTCAGAAAGCCCCAAAGACATGGTTCTGCCAACAGGCCTGGGAACAGGGAACCCAGAGCAGGATGTAGCCCATTAAATGGCTGGTATGAGTGGGTGTTGTGGCCAGGGTGGGGATGTGAGGGGTTATTATTTTATTTTTATTTTTTGTTATTTTTATTTCTTTTATGTTGTGTTTTTATTTCCTGTAGCCCATCTTGAGTCACCATGAGAGAGCAGGCTGTAATATAATTTTTATCCAAAAAATTTTTTTTCAAAATCTATTTTTTCTTTTTGCCATTTTGATTCTTTCTTTATCCTTCTTTTCCTTATCTTTTTATTTTGTATTAATTCTTGTTAATTTGTATGTGTTTAAAATTTTTAATAGAAAAAGTATATTAAAAAATTAAACAAAAGCAAGCAAGAGGTAGATCAAGTGTCAGAAAAAAATGCATAATGGAAACAAATCAACATTAGAAAAGTCAGGAGGTTGAGAATCACTTTCAAAGGAAATGTAAGACAGTCCTGCTTCCTGGGAAGCCACCATATGAGCCAGTTCATGAAAATATTTTTATCGCTTCCTGTAATAATAAAGGGATACTTCCTGAAATGATTATTAAGAAATGAAAAGAGGACATTCCTATGAAAATAATAGTTTAATCAAAAAGAGAATATATTAATTGTCACACAGGTAGACTGCTCTCACTGTAGGACTTTATAAGCTTTTAAAAGGCAACAAAATTCTTTAATATATTTTTAAGAGAAAAAAATATTTATTTTTCTTTTACATCTCAAATTGATTCAATCTCTTAACAACATCTATACTACATGGTTCAATTATAATAGTATGTCTGAATATTTTATATAAAGATATAAACCTTTGATACTCAGTGTACCAAAAAGAAAGAATTAAGACTTCCACTGCATGCTATGGGAATTTTAGGAATAGCCTTCTCTAGCACTCAAGCCCAGTAGGATAATTTTGTCGTTTGTTTTATTGATTGTGTTTTTACTGGTCAATGACTGAAAAAAAATTTCTGTCAATACTCAGTGGACTTGATTTCTGTGCATAAATTGGCTTGAAATTAAGCTGAAACATTTTTAACCTGTTCTTTAGCTTGGTCCACGAAAATGCCAGGTATTCTGTCCAGATCAGGGCTGTCAAACTCCTGGCGCATGAGCCAGATGTGTCACGTGCTGGCCACACCAACGCCCGGTTTAGCGAAGGAGGTGAAAGTCCCAATACATCACGTGATGCTGCTATGACAATGTGAGTTTGAAATCCCTGGTCCAGACCATGCTTATAACTCACTCACTGGTAGATTTCACCCCCTTTTTTTTAACCTAACACTTTTATTTAGCCAGATCTATGAGGTTTCTATTTTTTACAAACCCTCTGATTAAACTCTCCTCGTATATGAAAACTTCTTGTCTTGTGCATCCATTGATGAAGTCTATTTATACACACACACACACATACACACATTCATGACACTATATATGAATTAGATGAACATGGATTAGAGAACGAACGAAAGTGTATGATATCAAAAGCCAAAAAGATTTGAAATGAAAATGGTCTGGTCACATAGGAGGAAGAATTGATGGCAGGTGGACCAATGCAGACCAAGGCCATCATAGAATGGATCTCACTTGATAAAAACCGTCCATGAAAGAGACCTAAAACAAGATGGAGTGATGACAGCAAGTATTGTGGGCCCACCTGGCAAAAGAAAGTTCAGGACCATATTGGTTGGAAATATGTGGAAGAGGCTTTTATCCTGCAGTGGATAGACAATGGCCATGATGATGATATATGTACATACATACACATGTACATACATACATACATACATACATACATACACATTATTATTCTTTTCACTTGACCTGGAAGGGGAAACTGGCAGAACTCTTTTCAGTTAGGGGCACGGGAGGAGGAGGAATTACAATGTCAATAGTTCTATCATTTTATTGTTTATCAGCAAAGCTGCTTTAATTTGTTTACCAAAGAGTTCAGCCTTTCACCATTCCATTGGCAAACTTCTTTTTAAAAAGCCCAGCCTTTCATTGGTCCATGGGTAAAGCTGTAAATCAAAAGAGGGGAAATAAGTTAAAATGGAATGGTTACATAGGGTAGTGGTCAGTGACCAGAGGAGAAGGGAAGTTCTTGCTACAGGATACAAGAGCAACTGAAGCAGAAGCATTTGCCTACAAGAAAATAAGACCCAGCATGCAAACCAGGTAATATAGTCAGCAGACATGTCAGCAGATCTCAAAACAAACAAACAACCCACACCCACCCCACTAAGATTGATATGAAGAAAGAAAAGATAGCTGGAGATTGCTTGAATGAGACAACATAGTGTGTTCCTGGGCTTGAGACATACTGACCATCCTTACTCAGGGCAAGGAAATATTGAGGATGAGCTTTAACTTTTAAAATGCACATTTTAAAATGCAACTTAGTTTGTCAGAATCTTAATTCACAAACATTAAGTTGCATTCAGGTCATCCCAGATAAACATAATTATCCATTCACCCAAGAGGCTTGACGTTCTTGTCAAAAACAAGAACAGAAGTATGAAGTCTGTCTTGTTCTTGGGGTTTGAAGGACATTTATAAGTACAGTATTACATTAGGATTCCATTTTTATTTCTTTAGTAACTAATTAAGATACTTTCTATCACTTCTGATGGTCAAATTTCTGGCTGAATCTGTTGTTTACATAGTTTCTGCCTTACCAGTTTTTTTACCTCATTTTTCTGTCTCCTGCAAATTTTTCACATAAGCCATTTACGCTCTAAAATGCTTACACTGAATCTAGAATCTAATAATGACAATAGATGATGCAGTAATTAAAATTATCAATATATTGATTGTGACTGAAATTAGAATTAACAAAATACACAATATTCATAAATGTCACTTGCACAAGAGTGAACTGCTTGAGAGGGGTGGCTGTAGAGATTGAATAAATAAATGTTGTTAAATGCAGTTCTCTAAATTGCTTAGGATACAATATCATGAAATAGAAAAAAAAATCTATCCAACTAGCATTTTGTTTGCTTAGGACACATTTGCTTTCTCATAATCCAGTGGTTCTCAATCTTCCTAATGCCGCGACCCTTTAATACAGTTGTGGTGACCCCCAACCATAAAATTATTTTCATTGCTACTTCATAACTAATTTTGCTACTA
>JANHFM010011039.1:0-12208 GCA_032468115.1 Grayia smithii | reverse complement strand
GGATAGGGGTGTATGTGGGGGTGGGAGTGGATTTTATCAGCCTTACAAGAACCTTTGTAGCATCCTCCTCCCCAGTGCCTCTTCTTATTTTGCTTTTAGGAGCCTCGCGTTCCCACCTGACCGCCTTTCCCCTTCCAATTCCCCACCGTCTTTTTCCTTCACTCACTTCCACAGCTGCGTTGCAGTCTTGCAAGTTTGCAATATAAAATGAAACCCACCCACCCAGCCAAAAGAAAAGGGATGGGGGGAAAAGCAACAGCAGAAAGGTGGTGCGCCTCCTTTCAAACCAGCCATCCAGGAGGGAAGAACAGGAAGGGGAATTCAATGGCAGCTGTTGTTGGAGGGGGGGAAAAAAATAATAATAATTTCTGGCTCCATCTAGGAAGCCGAGCTCTGTCATTTTAACCCCTTCAATCTCTGGAGAGAAAGGAAATTAGGAATGTAAGCGGTTCGATTAAGAGCAGGGTGACCAACTTTTTTTTTTTTTTGCGATGAGGACGCAAATAAATTGAAGAAAAAAAAAATATCGTAAATAAAAGAAACATTTTATTTATTCATTGCAACAATAATACGGAATACACGAATCATAGAATAGAATTATTATTTATTATTTATTTTATTGCATTTATATGCCGCCCTTCTCCCGGGGGGACTCGGGGCAGCTCACAAAAATTTAAAAAACAACAGATAACAATAGGCGATCATTTAAAATTATTGTAAAAGTGTGGTTAAAAATAGTCAATTAAGAAGAAAAAAAGAAACCCGAATTATTAGTTAAAACATTAATTTAAAACAGTCAGTTAAAAGAAAAACCCAATCGCGTCAGCCTATCTGGTGGAAAACCACGTCTTCAGAACACGCCGGAAGGAACGGAGGTCTGGGGCAGTCCGAAGGTCGGTGGGTAGCATGTTCCAGAGGGTCAGTGCGTCCACAGAGAACGCCCTCGCCCTGGGCACTGCCAGCCGACATTGTCTGGCCGATGGTACCCTGAGGAGGGCAGCCCTATGTGAGTGCACGGGGCGGTGGGATGAAGGCAGAAGGTGGTCCTGCAAGTACCCTGGGCCGATGCCATATAGGGCTTTATAGGTAAGCGCCAGCACCTTGAAGTGGATCCGGAGGACCACCGGTAACCAGTGCAGCTCGCACAGAAGAGGTGTCACACGGGAGTAACAGGAAGCTCCTGTAACCACCCGCGTGGCCGCATTCTGGACCAGCTGGAGCCTCCGGGTGCACCTCAAGAGCAGCCCCATGTAGAGGGCGTTGCAGTAGTCCAACCGAGAAGTAACCAGGGCCTGGGTGACTGTGCGGAGGGCATCCTGGTCTAGGAAAGGGCACAACTGATGCACCAAGCGAACCTGGGCGAAGGCCTCCCTGGTCACAGCCATCAAATGATGTTCTAAAGATAGCCGTGCATCCAGGAGGACTCTTAAATTGCGGATCCTTTCAGAGGGAGCAAGTAACTCCCTTCCTATTGAAAATGATGGGACCTCTAGACCCTGAGATGCCGGCAACCACAGCCACTCAGTCTGTTTAAGCCTGTTCCTACTCATCCAGACCCACACCGCCTCTGACTGCCTTTAAACCCACCTTTAAACCCACCAAACGTGTGGCCCGTGGGCTGGATGTGTCATACGCTGGCCATGCCCACCCCTGATTTAGGGGAAGGGGAAAAAAGTCAAACATCTTGAATGTTTTCCACTTGTGAAATGGTGTCCCTTACTATAGAATGATGGACTGTTTAGAAATGGCCTTATAACCCTTCCCAGACAGATAAGCAGCAACAATTGCTTCTCTAAAATCATTGCTGATATCTTTCCTATTTGGCATTGTGTTATTATTATTTTTATTATTTATTTTATTATTTGTATTTATATGCTGCCCTACTCCTGAAGGACTCGGGGCAGCTTACAAAGATTAAAATAAACACATATAAAGATTAAAATTAATTTAAAATTAACAATTTAAAACAATTGTAAAACAAACCCAATTTTAAAACCTGAATCACGTCAGCCTAGTTAACACACACTTAATGCTGGAAACGAGGAAACTCCTAAAACTTGAGCTTTTATAGCGGTAGTCACAAGTGCTAATGATCAATTGATTAAGGGCACTTGGTTAGCAGCACCTGGTTGCTATTTAGCCTCTTGATACCCATAGAAGCAATAAGGGTATACTTAGTTGTTCATACATGGGTTCTCCATTTGGCTTTCTTTTTCTAAAATAAATGATGACATGGTATATCACACAATATCAGATGATGTTGTTTATCTAAGATTCTATTTATCTACTTTTAAGAGCTGCTAAGAACCAATGATTTTTATTATGTCCTGATCAGTGGTGGGTTGCTCCGGGTTCCGTCCGGTTCGCGCGAATAGGTAGCGGTGATGCCGTGACGTCACCGAACCGGTTCGCAGTGTCCCGGTCCCACCCACGCACCCAAAACTCACTGTTTATTCTGAAAATCCCAAAATTAGTGTTCTGCACATGCGCAGAGCGCTTTTTCAGCTATTTTTTTTGTAAAAAATTGCAGTAGCGCGCAAATTGCGCGCGGGCACGTGCACAAAGGGAACCGGTAGTAAAGGTAGGTAGAACCCACCCCTGGTCCTGATATGTAAAACTATTAGAACTTCGAGTTCTAAGAGGATGTACTTCCTTTTTCATATGACTTCTTAAGGTTTAAATTCTCTCTGGGATATGTAGTTTTTGGTATTTAAGAGTTAAATATCTTTTTATACCTATTCCTGCTGAATAATCTCAATATTACACTACAAACTAATACTTTATTAGAAAAAGAATGCTTTATAAAAAAAGATGATCGGTGATTGTTTAAAAAAATTCCATCAAGAGAAAAAAAGGTACTAAAGAGCATCACTTCCAGACTATTCTTTATTAGATTTGCAACTCACTATTTTCATAACAACAGCCATTTTATTAAAGAGAAAATATTGCACATCAGTCATTTTGTGTGAGATCTCACTAAACATTTTAAAAATTCTAATGTGTCCCCACCAATTTACAAAAAGACATCTTAATCAAAAGCTGCCATGTATGCATGGTCAATTAAGAGTTCTAAAACTCAATTCTAAACATATTTTCAAGATAATGAACTTCCTGGATTCAGAAGGATTACTTGAAAGTAAACAGACATTGCACTGCATTGTTAAGGTTATTTTGTAGTACTAAATCTGTTCTTTCATCTCCCATCATTCATGCACATGTATCTTTTCTCTGTTAGACTGAATATTTTATTGTTATTAGCCTAGTATATCAGGATCAAGTGGTGAGTACATACTAGAAATTAAATTAACTTTGAGTTATATTATTTTAATTCTTTTCTACATGGGCAAAAAGTAGACTTTCAGTTGAATGAATATTAAGAAATATTAAATGTATATTTTAAATAATTGTAAGATGGACATTTTAGTTAATAGAGGTTTCTAAAAAAATTGATGCCTTTCTCCTTAACAGGGGGGCCAACGGTCAGGAAAGGGTTAACCTCAGTTCTCCTAACCCTGGACTGAGTCTGCTCCAACGAAACTCCTCCTCTTCCTTCTGTCTCTTCAGCTCTTTAGACTCAGTCAACCTAATTGGACTTATTTCGGCTGAGCTCCATGTTTTAAAATATTTAAAATACTTCTGGCCTTATTCCAGCTGGAGGGAGGACTCCTAGTCCAGCTGAGGCTCTTTGCCAGAGAGTAGGCAGGCTCCCAGGCTTCTGGTTGAGCCCTTCCAGCATGAATGGCTCACGCCAGAGACCTCTGATGCCCGCTTCGTGCAGATGATTGCCAGGCCTTTTTCGCTTTAAATTCAAAGCCTGTCTCAGCGCAGCAGCTCCGGACGGAGTGCGCTTCGATCGCTGCCCTCCTTAGGGCCAGCGACTGGTCATTGGGCGTCCCTGGTGGGATTCCCCTACACGCCCGACCTCTTCTGTAGTCGATCGCCGCGGAGCTTCATATTTCATGCCAGAGCCCTAGAAAGGCTTGCGGAAAGCGGCAGCGGCGGCTCCATTTCGAGCCGACAAACAGTTGTTTGGTGCGGATCGGCCCTGGGTGGCCGGCGCTTCTCCACTCGCCCATCGGACGCTGGTAAGGTCCTTCCATCCTGGGGGGGGAAAAGGGCTAGTATTGGGGGTGGCTCCTTCGTCCTCCTGAGTCCTTTCATTACCTTCCCAGGGAGCCTCCGTATTTCGCTGCAGTCCGGCGGCCATTTTGGGTGTGCCACGAGGGTTATTAGAGGTCTGTCAAGCCCTCCTTGCGTGAATTCAAGATGGCTGACACCCCTCCGACCCGGGAATCTTCCAAGCGGGATTTACCTTCTCCCTCACCACGGGACCCCTCTCCAGGCCCATCTTCGGCCCAGGCTCCTAAGAAAACTTGCCATGTTACTCCACGGGCTCCCTCTAAAACATCTCAGAAGGGGGACTTAAGACACAGGGCCATGGAGAAGGCTATCCAGAAGGCCATCAAGGTGGCTTCAAGGTCTACCCCGGCTTCTTCCACCCCTTCGGGGGTCTCACCTATGACCAGCCCAGGTGCCCCTGCTACTCCGGGGCCTAATACTGTGCCTGATCCTGTCCCTGATCCTACTCAGGCCTGGTCCCCAGATAGGGACACCTCTGTTTCATCCAAGCAGGAAGGGGTAGCAGCTTTGCTTTTTGGGACCCTTCCCTCACCTCCTGACCCACAGGCCCCAATTCTAACACCTCAACCTGCTGTAGTTATTCCTAAACCAGCTGGCTCTACCTTGGTACAGGAACCACCTTCCCAGGATCCTCCTTCCCAGGCTTCTTCCTTATCCGCTCACCCTCCTCCCAGGTCTACCCTCCCTCAGGCCTCAGCACCCCTACTGCCACAGGACTTGACTTCCATAATCCAGGAGGCTATTGCACGTGGCATCTCAGCAGAATTTCAATGCAGAACAACTTCCTGGGTATCTGAATTCTCTGGCTCAGAAGGAGACCATCGGTCTTCTGTACTCTCCCTATCCCCTGTGCGAGACTATGCTGCACCTTCTCAGGGCCACGATTCATTGGCAGGGGATGTAGAGGGAGAGCGTGAGCAAGATATGTCGGACGATGAGGATTTGCCTCCCGACCAGCCTGCATTTGTAGGACTCTTCAAGCCCCATATGTTCTGCTCCCTCCTGCACAAGGCAAAAATGACTACTAGACTGGGGTTGGTTAAACC
Source organism: Grayia smithii (assembly GCA_032468115.1). Lineage (NCBI taxonomy): Eukaryota > Metazoa > Chordata > Lepidosauria > Squamata > Grayiidae > Grayia > Grayia smithii. The sequence continues at coordinate 7,022 of JANHFM010011039.1, read as the reverse complement.
TTCTTCTGAAGGTGCTCCTACCACTTCCTTGTCTCTTTTCGAGGAACCTAATGTGGTGGCAGATGAAGTTCCAGCTCCCAAAATGTTTAAAGATGTAGTTACCAGACAGTGGACGGCCCCAGTATCCAGGCCCAACCCTTCGGCCGTTGACCGTCGAATCTATAATGTGGAGTCTCAATTTTCTGCTTTCCTCCAGGTGCCAGATGTTGACCCCCCTATCCTGGGTCTTTCTTCTACCTCTATTCTACAGGACCTCCCGAGGATTGCCTCAGACCAGAAGATAAGCGATTGGAGCATTCCCTCAATCGTTCCCACCAGGCGGCATCGTGGGCTATTAAAGCTTCTTCCTCAGCTTCCTTTTTCTCCAGGGCATGTCTGATGTGGCTTAGGGAACTCCAGGACCGCGTTCCGGCTTCTGACGTGCGATCCCACCAGGACCTCAATAAGATGGCTGCCGCCCTTGAATATACTGCGGACACCACGCTCAGTGCCTCTCGCTTTTCGGCCAAGGCCATCGGATCCACCATCACATCTCGCTGCCTGCTCTGGCTCCGCCAGTGGCAGGCGGACACCAAAAGTAAGTGGCGCTTAACGTCCTCCCCTTATGAGGGCAAGTCTCTTTTTGGACCTCCTCTGGAGCCCTGGTTAGCGGAATCAAAGGACAAACGCAAGTATTTGCCTCCTCTATCACGTAGGTCCGACACTCGCCCAGCTTCTGGTCGGCCCTTTCGGGGACAGGCCTCTTACTCCGGGATGCGGGGCCCCCGCTTCTTCCCTTCCCGGCAGAATAAATCACAGGATAGATCCATCCACTAGAGGTTTCCTTCGACATCCCAGCCGGGGGGCCCGAGGTTGCCCCTACAGGCGCTCTCGCTGACTGCAGGTCCGAACCTCCCATTGGGGGCCGCCTGGTTCTATATGCCAGCCAGTGGGAGGCTTCCTCTTTGGATGCTTGGGTCAGGGAGATGGTCCGCTTCGGCCTCTCCCTAGAGTTTCTCTCCACCCCCGACCCGATTTTTCCGGTGCCCCTCTTCATGGGACCGGTCTCGGAAGCTCCTTCTCATCTCAGCCATAAAACACCTTCTCCAGATTCGGGCCATAGAACCTGTACCTCAGGAGCAACACGAACAGGGATATTATTCACGCCTGTTCGTGGTTCAGAAATCATCGGGGGGCTGGAGGGCCATTCTAGACCTCAAGTCCTTGAACCGGTGGATCCCCTACCGCTGGTTCAAAATGCAGTCCCTCCACTCCATCTTGGAGGGAATTCGGGAGGGGGACTTCCTCTCGTCCATCGACCTGACGGAGGCCTACCTTCACGTCTCCATCCATCCCTCTTACAGAAAGTACCTGCGATTCTGTCATGCGACTCAACACTATCAATACTGCGCTCTTCCATTTGGTCTGGCCTCGGCCCCCCGAGTGTTCACCAAATTGATGGCGGCGCTGGCAGCCCATCTGCGGTCGGTTCCGATAAGGATCTATGTCTACTTGGACGACCTCCTTATTCTGTCCCGCACCCAGAGGTTAGCGCACCAGGACCTGCAGTCTACCCTTCGGGTCCTGGACAGCCACGGTTTCTCAGTCAACAGGGCAAAGAGCCAGTTGATTCTGGTGACTCGCATTCAGCATCTGGTGATAGATTCCTGCCAGATGAAGGTCTTTCTTTTCCAGGAGCGCCTGACCAGCCTGCAGTCTCTGGTCGGGCAGGTCAGCTACAAGGGCTTGTGCCCCTTGAAGCTGCTCTCCCAGCTCCTGGGCAAGATGGTGTTGTGCATAGGCATTGTGCCTTGGGCACAACTCCACTACAGGCCCCTGCAGTGGGTCCTTCTGCACCAGCGGTCTCGAATGAGCACCTCGGGGTGCAGGATCCCTCTTCCACTCGAGGCCCATCGATCTCTCCGCTGGTGGCTCTCCCCCGCCCTTTCCAAGGGCAAGGAGTTCAGGATTCATCACCTTCAAATAGTGACTACAGATGCCAGTCTTCGGGGCTGGGGGGCTACCCTGGGGACAGCAATAGCTCAGGGCACGTGGACTCACCGAGACCTGGTCCACGGCATCAATTGGTTAGAACTCAGGGCCATCCATCTAGCCCTCAGAACATTCCAGCCCGAGCTCCTGAACCAGCACGTCTTAGTACGGACAGATAACGTGGGCGGGACCCACTCTTGCTCCCTCATGGGGGAGGCGGAGCTGCTGGGCCGCTGGGCGGAGAGACACCTGAGGTCCCTTCAGGCCTCTCACATCGTAGGGGTGATGAACATACAGGCGGACTGGCTCAGCCGGGCCACGGTGGACCACGGGGAGTGGCACCTTCACCCAGACCTGTTCTAGCGGATCACACACTGCTTCGGCCAGCCTGCCATCGACCTGTTCACCACCCAGACCAACCGGCAGACCCGCTGGTTCTACGCCAGGTATCCAGAGCCGGAAGCCAAGGGAGAGGATGCTCTTCTTTGTGCCTGGCCAGCGGAATTGCTGTATGCCTTTCCTCCACTTCCCCTAATGGCAAAGGTGATCCAGAAGATTCTGGACAAGAGGGCGGAAGTCATTCTCATCGCTCCTCATTGGCCCCGTGGTCCCTGGTATACCGACCTGCGGGCTCTCTCAGTGGCACCTCCATGGTGACTGCCTCCAGATCCAGCATCGCTCAGTCAGGGGTCGCTGGTCCATCCGGATCCCGGGTGGCTCCAGTTGACCGCCTGGCGCTTGAGCGGTACCTTCTGAGAGGTAAGGGTGTCCCCTCGTGGATCGTGACCACCTTGCAGGCGGCTCGCCGCCCGTCCACCACTAGGATCTACGACTCCACGTGGGCTTCGTTCCAGCGTTGGTGTTCGTCAAAATCCATCGCCGCGGCCACCGCCTCTACTATATGGGTTCTGGAATTCCTTCAAGACGGCCTAGACAGGGGGTTGGCTCCCAATACTCTTCGCAGACAGGTGGTGGCTTTGGCGACCATCCTCTCCTGTGGAGCTAGGCGGTCCCTTTCTCGCAACCCACTGATCCGACAGTTCCTTAAAGGGGTCACCAACATCCGACCTCCCACCTTGCACCGGTTCCCTTCTTGGGACCTGCCTCAGGTCCTCTCGGCCCTCACGTGGGGGCCCTTTGAACCCCTTCGGTAGCTTTCTCTCCTACAAGGTGGCCTTCCTGGTGGCCATCACATCGGCCCGCCGCATATCAGAGCTAGGGGCACTGTCCACACAGGAGGACTTCTGTGTCTTTCATCTGGATCGGGTCATCCTCTGGCTTGATCCCACCTTCATTCCCAAGATTAATTCGCCCTTCCACCGGGCGCAAGAATTGGTTTTACCAACTGTTTGCTCCAACCCTTCCCGGGGGCGGGAGCAGGCCTGGCACACTCTTGATGTGCACCGGGCTCTTTGGATTTACCTCAAATGTACGGCTGGTTTCCGGCGGTCGGAGAGCCTCTTTGTCTCCTTCCAGCCGGCAACCATGGGCTTGAAGGTGTCTGCCCCTACCCTGGGGAGGTGGGTCCAGGCGACTATTGCTCAGGCTTATCACTCCCTGGCCTTGCCAGTTCCTCCTCGGATTACGGCTCACTCCACTCGGAGTGTGGCCACCTCCGCGGCCTGGGCCTCCCAGGCCTCTCTGGAGGAGGCTTGCCGGGCGGCGGCCTGGTCCTCCTCGTCCCAGTTTGTCCGCCATTATAAGCTGGACGTTTATGCGTCGGCGGACACGGCCTTTGGCCGCAGGGTCCTCCAGGGTGTCCACAAGGCTCCTTCGATTCCGGTCCGGGAGGATCCCACCCGGTAGGTCAGGGCTTTGGCATGTCCCTTTCCTGACCGTTGGCCCCCGTTAAGGAGAATGGACATCGGCTTACCTGAAGGTCCGTTCTCTTTACAGGAGGGGCCAACGGTCAGTCCCTCCCATGTTCCTCCCGGTTCCGGTGGGGGGGGGGACCTGTAATGTGTTTTTGTTCTTGCAGCTCAGCCGGTCAGTCTGCAACGTCTCTGTCAAAAAGCTGAAGAGGCAGAAGGAAGAGGAGGAGTTTTGTTGGAGCAGACTCAGTCCAGGGTTAGGAGAACTGAGGTTAACCCTTTCCTGACCGTTGGCCCCCTCCTGTAAAGAGAACGGACCTTCAGGTAAGCCAATGTCTATTTTCTTGCCCCAAATCTTCTCCAAACCATTCTTCAAACTCCAAATTGTTAGCATAAAAACCACTATGGAATAAACTGAAAAAGAAAAACATACTACAGAAAAATGGAATGTTCATAAAATGTAAAGGAAACAGTTGAGATGGAACAATTTCTCATTTCTTTCAGCAATATGAGAAAACTATACAGATAAAATCATTAAGTAAAAACTAGAATTATCTGAATAAAAAACAAAAAAAAAACACAGTAGAACAATGATTGGGGAGAGGGTACACTGCATAAAGAATATGAAACAGACACCAAGAGAAATTTCTTCACTTAGTATAATAGACTGTCTCATGCATTAAAGATACCATTGAGCTGATTCAGCACATATGGAAGATTCTTGCCCGAATATGTAGCCTTTTGCCTACACATGCAATTTCTCTTTGTGATAAGTCCAATTAACCAGAAACATCAATTCATCATAGCTTCCTGTTTTATCCAAATTATGAAGATAAGGTTAACAATGCAGGGCAAGCTAAGTGAATTTATCAGAACATAAATAAGTCAGTGAAGAATCACAACTTTGGCTCATAACATTCATGGTTGAATGGGTATTATGGAGACTTACTGGGATGTTTTCTATCACTGGAGATTCCAATGATTTACCTTAGAGCACAAAAAGATTTAGCTGTTGGTTGGTTGAACCTTTATTTATTATCCTTGAGAAATTGTAGAGAATTTCTATGAATCTGAAGTTGTTTTAATATTCTAAGCTATAATGAAGCTGATAAACATAGTTTCATAGCTCACAGGAAAGGGAAATAATATCTAATAAAGAATTTGTGTGGCAAAAGGCAGAAACTACATGCACAAGCCAAAATTATTTCCTGTTGCATTATTCTGTTAGATGTGTGACCTGTATTTCTCTCAGTTTTTCATTTCACACTAGCAGGTCTTATAGCCATTGGCAAGCCCAGTAAGCCAACATTTCAGAAATATTTCCTTACCTAAACAGAAAAACAGAATGACCAAGGGCAGGCAAAAAATCAGTGGGAATAGTAGCGACTTCCAATTTTCTATTCGCTTCCCCATTGAATTTCTTGTGGGAAGCTGAACTAATATTGGAAACCTCCCTCCCTCCCTCACTCCCCCTCCCAGCAAGCAGTTAAGTGGTTGCTGCTGGGTAGGGAAAGGAAAAGGGATTGTGCAAGTGGCCAGGAAGTGTCAGGGAGTGTTGAAAATGAGGACATGTACCCTGCAGTACAGCAATCCAGTAGCGCTGAAGCAGCCACAATGTCCCTAAATTTCATTCTCTCAGAAGAGAGGGGTCCTAGCATTCTGTAAGTTAGTTCATTTGAGGTACCTTAGTTGACAAGGTTTTGCCCTATGATGCATCATTTCGTTCAGTTAAAAGTTTCTAGACAGAAGATTTTTAATAGCACATAGATTATATTTTTGCTACTGTTGTATATATTCCACCAAGCTAGTCTCTGCAGTTCATCCACACACTATATCTTCCATCATCGTATAGTTAGTATAGCTATGAGATATGGTTTCAGGGAATTACAGAGATTGAAATTACATATAACTCATGGACAACATATAAGATTGCAGGATGAGGAACATTATTATATGCACTGACTTTTCTAGAATTTACAGAACAGTTATTCTTTTTTCAAAATCAGAGTTTTGAATGGCACAAATTTCCTAACACTAATCAACTGGTAAAACAAAAGCTCCATAGTGGAACCAAATAAACGCATAAGTCTATAAGCCAATCTTTTCCACCTCTCAGTTTTCCTACTGTGTCAGTGTTCAGAATATCCAAATCTATGACATTATTTAGTTTACCACTATTACACAATGCTTTGAAACCTTAATTTTAAAACTGGTATTTACCAAATTGTCATATTTTGCATACATTACAGTTTGTAATGTACTATTACTTTGTGTCTTCTCTAATAAGGCCTGCTTTACTCCAGGGGTGCAATGCTACCGGTTCGGGCCAGTTCACCTGACCGGTAGTAAAGTTTTTTTTAAAAGTTCCGAAGATCAGCTGAGTGACGCGCGATCATTGGAACCTTTTTAAAAAAAACTTTTTAAAGCATTTTTTACTACCAGTTCTCCAGAACCGGTAGTAAAAAATGCTTTAAAAAAGTTTTAAAAAAGGTTCCCAAGTTTGCGCGCCACAGCTGATTCCCCCCCTTCGCTGTTCTACTTACCTTCCCAAGCCTCCTTTTGGCGCACAGTGCGCATGTACAGCTAGTGAACCAGTGGCAAACCAGTTCAGATTTCACCACTGTTTTACTCCATCATTTTATCCTCCAAACATTCTTAGATATGATGGGGATATGATTGTATCTGAGTCACTTTGTCATGCTCATGGCAAGCAGAGATTGAATGTGTACCAACCCAGAGAAAATGCGACATTCTATATCATTTCTTATGCTATAAATAGGGTGGTCACAATGAATAAGGTTTATAAAGGACTGTGTGCATATAGAGACACACATACTTGTAGACATGCTTTTAGCAAATTGTAGTGCTTTAGTACAAGTTGGATGATCTATGAAAAACTATTCCTTTTTGATTCATATATTTTCTCATTACGTGGACAAGGAAAAAAGATTATACAATAATGATAATGATGCATACATTGTCAGAAAGAAAAAGACCGCATATATAGTGCTCTAAGAAAAGCAGTGAAAAAAAGACATCAAAAACCCATAATATGATATGTCATAATCGGTGGGCTGCAACCAGTTTAACAAGTGGCTCTGTGAGTATGGGCTTAGCATGTGCATGCACCTAACGTCCTTGCACGCAGCGTTCAAAATACAGCAATTTGAAGCTCGGCTGCTTCTAAGGCAGTGTTTCTCAATCTTGGCCACTGGAAGATGTGTGGACTTCAACTCCCAG